>CM073467.1:17145000-17187500 GCA_037074535.1 Gleditsia sinensis
ATGTATTTCAAAATTCATTTCAAAAGTCATACTCTTCTTGAACTATATATTATATTACAACCGTTTCATATATTCTAAACCATTTCAGGAACATATCAAAGTATAAATATCTTGTAAACATACTCATTTATCAATTTAAAGTTCAAGAAGAGTAAAGGCAAGTCATAGAAAGAATCATCTACTCACAAAAATTAGGGTGCCAAGTTAGATAACCCTTAAATCCTTGTTGCTGGTTTGAATTTGACAAAATAAACCCCAAAATCGAGTCCGAAAGGTCTAAAAACCTTGAAAATGACTTTGGATTCGCGACATTTGGCTTCCGGGAGCTCAGTCAACGTAGGTCAATGCAAAGAGGGCTGCTTGTCACACGCTACACGCGCTGCCTAAGGAGCTGGGCGTGGGCTTCACTCGCCGAGGGAGATTCGGCGCCTGGGGGTACATGCAGTGGTGGATCGGCCTGAAATTTGAGATCCAAAAGTTTCGGTACCTTCTGGATCAATCTACGAGGTTAGTTTTTGCATTTAAGAACCACAGATAGGAGTTTCAGATATTATCTTGTTAGGCGATTTTTCCTTCAATTTTCTGACTAATCTCTAACTAATTCTCCAGAAACAAATCGTATAGATTTGTAGAACTCTTCGTCCTGAGTCTGTTGGTCATGGTGGTGTCAAAATCCGAGGTCCGGAACCAAAGAAATCTTAGAGAGAAGTTTAAGGGTTTCAGGAGAGAAAATATGGAGAAGAGAGAGAAAATTCAGAAATTATGAGCTCTTCAGTGTATGAAGCCGCTTAAAATATCCCGGGGGACCTTTTTGCAAAAATTCACTTTTAGAGGGAGGTTTTTGCAAAATTTCCTTATTTACATTTTGATCCCGAAACTTTTAAGAAATTGCATTTTGACCCCAAAACGTAAATTCTCATATTTCTTTTGTACTTCTTTAATCCATGTAATAATTAAACTTATTTTCACCGGTTCTTATCTCCATTTTCAAAATCCTCTCTTTAATTCACAATTTTATTTAATTTGAACTTTATTAAATTTACGACTATTACAAAGGTGGAGGGGGAGACGCAGCGTAAGAGAATCTGAAACTTTCGTGAATAGTGTGAATAATATTTTTCTCTCCTCTATGTTCTATCTCTAGATCTGAAGTGCTTACTAGCTTATGATCTCAAAACTAAGAGTACCACTGGATTTAGGACGGAGAGTACTACGATTTTACCTGAACAATTTTTCAAATCAATCACAAAATCGCTGCAGATCGGAAGTAAAAAATCTTAGAAACAAGGTAAACTCTCAAACTCTTATTTAGAGACCTCAAATTGAAAATCTGACACCGTAGATGGATTCAAGAGATAAATAAACTATATGATATGAAGTTTTACATTCATTTGACAATTTTTGATATCATAAATAGTAACTCCGACCAGTGTGAATAGTGATTTCGACCGATGAAAGTAGTAAATTCAGGCGGCATGAATAGTTTTTTTGACGATGAATAGTAGCCATCAATTGATCAATATTGAATAAGTTCCTGGAGGTCAAATTTCGCTATTCCAGAGTCATTTCTTCGGTTTTTGGACCCTTCAGACTCGTTTTTTAGATCCATTTGATCATATTTGACTTAAAAAAATACATTTCGGGTTGTCCAACTTGGAGCTCTAACCTATGAGTAGATAATTCTTTCTATGACTTACCCTATCCTCTTCTTGAACTTAAAATGTATAATTGGTTATATTTACAAATTATTTATGCTATCATAAGTTTCTAAAATGTGTTAAAATATCAGTTTTACTTACGAACTGGCACATAGTTCAAGAAGAGTATGGTTTTGTAAATAAATTTTAAAACTCATTGAATATGTGGTTCTAAATGTAATTATCATTATTTGGTAAAGTGAATATTATGTGTATGAGGCATTGATTTGTAAAACTATAAAATTGCTGATGATGATTGATTGGCAAGCGTAAAGCTCATGATGAGTTGCTTGATAATTATACATTGCCTTTGATGAATATGCATTTATATATATGTATTTATATGTATGGATGAATATCAACGGTTGTATGGCTTATGACGGTACCGAGTAGGGGACGCCCTATTAGCTTGAGTAACCCAAGGGAGGGCCGCTCCAACCAGGTGACAATGGTAATGTGAGGAGGCAGATGGGTGATGAACTCACATTTCCTTATCACTTATTGTGACTGTAGTCGATCGGTCATAATGCATATAGCAAATGAGTGAATTGAGTGTATTGAGAGCTGTAACATGTTTGAATATTATATTAAAAAAATAGATTTTCAGTGCATATATAGTATGTTAATTATGCATCAACAAAAGTAATGACTTTATCTCAAAAGCTTAATATTTAATTGTAACTTATACAGCTAAACATAACATCATCCCTTGCTGTGTGCTTAGGATTATTTGATGGTTCTGACATGGGATCCTCCTAATGTTTTCATGTAAAATATTTTAATGCATAATGATGAGTGAGTTTTATACTCATAAATTAAATATTTTCATCTTATCTTTTTGCCATAATTAAGCATAAATCTCCCTTACTTGTCTTTAGTTTGTGTATTTCTTACAGATGGAGAGAAGAGTAGAAAATGGACTTAATTGGAGGAATCAGAGCTAAATTGTGGTTCTTTGGGAATGATGTCTATAAATCAAGCAGATAAAACAAATTCATTAAGGATGGCTGAGTAAGGAGCATTATCATATTGACTCTTGAGATGCATCCTAATGGAGATATGCACAAATTTATTCTTGATTTATAATCACATTTCCAAAAGAACTAAAACATAAAGATTCATGGCAAAGCACTCAATGTTGAGAATATGTTTGCTGTTTGCAGTCCAGTCCAACCTTGCTATAGTACTTAGGCCATATCTCCGAAAATACAAATCCAATATGTATACAATTTGGAAGGTGTGTAGCTGACATAATCAGGTACAACTTTCATGTTAAAGTGGTCAGAAAATTCAGACATTAAAAGGGCCAAAAGTGGGCTAGAATAGAATCTGACTATTGCTGTAGTCCAGCCCGACTTTGCTCTAGTATTTTGACCATAAGTCACACATTACGTATCCAATTTGTCCACAATTTGTCTTGACGGAAAGCTAATGAAATTGTCTACAACTTTCATGTTGATGAAGTCAGAAAATTCGGCGGCTTTCAAGACGATATTCAAGGATCAATTTCGGTGCACATGATGGAATCCAAATTGTCAACTTTGTACAACTTCCTACCTAACAATTTTGACAATTATCACACCTACCACACCTAATTGTATCTATAAATAGAGAGCTTGAGGGGTGAGTGAGGGGGTTTTGGAGGAGCTTTGGGGAGAGCTTGGGAAAGCTTTGTTGAAATTCTACGTACTTGTAATGTTATTATCTCTTTAGACATTTTTTATTTTTCATTTTTTTCCGTAATATTATCATGTTCCTTCATCTATCATTTTACTTTCTCGCTTTAATTATGAAGAACTAATCTCCTAATGCTAAGGTGAAAGGGTGAAACTCTTGGTATGAGAATAATAATTTATCTAACTCTTAATCTTAATGTTTATCTTTGATATTGTATTTACCTTCTTATTTCTTTTCTCATGATAATTTCTTAATGGCTGGTTTTATCATACCGCCTATCTCTTATTATTTTCATGGTTGGTTTCGCCACCTATCTCTTGTTATGTTTCTTTATCTTACCTCTTTTCATTCTAATATTATAAACTTGGAATCTTGATACATTATAGACAATCTTTGGCACAATGAATGCTTGAATCAATCTTGATTTATTATAGACAATATAATGATTGGCACAATGTACGCTTGACTTTAAGTACAAGTTAACTTTTGCATCTTTGTATTTTTAATCTTGCGAAGTGTGAATCTTGATATATTGTAGACAACATGACAATTGGCACAATATATACTTGAATCCATTTTACAAGAATGTTTTAATTATTAGTGAGGAGGTAAATATAATTTATGTATAAACAAAGTTGAGCTTAAGTTAACATATCATCCGATTAGAACTTCATTCGTGTAAGGATTCTAATTGAGTAACAAAAAAGTTAAATTTATCTTTATTCGATATACCAAGAGTGGATCTGTAACAACTCCATTTATGTAAATGTAAATTTTTTTTTTATATTTGTAAAATTCCATGAAGTTATTACTGCTTTAATTCTAACCACTTAACTCGTAATAATAATCACTTTAACCAAGCATAATTGTTATTAACAGTGATACAATACTGAGTTTCCATACACACCATTATTTTACAAACTACACACCATTATTGTACAAACATTTGTACAAAGATACATATTAGCTTTAATCATCTACGTCGACTACTTCTGGGGACACTAGTGCGGGTGGCGGCACCTCCACCGGAATCTCAGTCACATCTACAACAGATATATCTGATATAACTGGTAGTTGCCCATGGTAGGGCACCTCAATCCAACGTACAGAAACAATATGTGTCATGGAGAAAATTTGCATAAATATTCTTCTGAACATGATATGGAAATATAGTGAGAATTAAATCCCAGTAAATTCAACAATAAATCATTATCAATATAGCTCATCACGTCATGTTCAGCTGTATAAATTATAGAAAATATCTTTGGTCACATGAATGCATTATATCTATGCACATAAGAATCATACAGTAATGATATGTATGACAGGATTAACTATTTTTAGAATATCATATGATGGCCATCAACTTATTCTCATTTCAAGCTACTCCAGTTAGGGTGAGTATCCTCTACTCTCCGGTACGAGCTTTTCTCGCTCCATCCGACATGGCACACTTTCTCTTTCTTTTCTCATAATCATAATCATAACCGTTGGTAGGGCGTCCCCTACTGGTGCACCACATGGATTGCCATGTGACCGTGCTCATTTCTTTTCTTTTCACAATGATAGCCAAAAATATGGTTTCAATAACAAGTATGTTCAACAAAATATAACTATTACCAAAAATTATTGGTAATCATGCCATGAACATAACCATTTCAAATATCACTTTATAAAATATTTCCATGTCAAAATTTCACACTTAAGATGGTAAGAAGTTCATACAATGGCTATGGCTATGGCTATACTAGTAATTTATTATTTTCATTTATAAGATTCATCTTCTTTTTTAAATATTAATTTTATTTCTTTATTTTCTTGATGCAGGTTTTCATCCTATCTAACCTTCTCTTACTAATCAGAGCATAACTCCCTCAAATTAACCCCGATGTAGGTGATCTTGGTTCAAGATAAAACAATTATCTAAAACTATTATGTTGAACATTTTATCAAAATATTAAGAAATCAAGGTGATATTACTCCCTCAAAATACATGTTATTTCTTCTCGGGTAGGTTCTGACCTCTACCTACTAATCTGTCCATATCTCCGTCATACGAATTCCAAATTAAGTGATTCCAGTGGCTAAACATCCGTGACACATATATCTATAATTCATATGTTAAAAATTTATTTTAATTCCTTATATAATGTTCCCATAAATTAAAACACCGAAGCTATCCTAACATATTCTTCCCTGATTAACCATTTTCTGACCTTTGTTTAGTAATCGGAACATATCTACCTCATATAAACTCTAAATTCAGTGATTCTAGTGGCTAAAACTCCGTGACACACATAGCCATAATTCTTATGTTAACCATTTATTTTTATTCTCTACAGAATGTTCACAGAAATAAAAAAAAATAGAAACTATCCTAACATATTCTTCCCTGATGAACCATTTTCTGACCTTTGCTTACTAATCAGAACATATCTACCTCATATGGACTCCAAATTGAATGATTCCAGTGGTTAAAAATCCGTGAAACATATATCTTTAATTCTTATGTTAACCATTTATTTTAATTCTCTACAGATAATTTCCAGAAAATTAAACATAGAAGCTATCCTAACATATTCTTCCCTGATGAACCATTTTCTGACCTTTGACTAGTAATCGACTCATATATTCCTCATACGGACTCCAAATTGAATGATTCCAGTGGCTAAAAATCCGTGACACATATATCTTTAATTTTTATGTGAACCATTTATTTTAATTCCCCGCAGATAATTCCCAGAAATTAAAATACAGAAGCTTAAAATTTTACCACCCATAGCCATACCTATGCAGAACTATCTACACCAACCTAAGTATTCAAACATACATAATATGTAACATGAAATATTGTTAAACTTACTTGGATCACTTAATCCCCTAGACTTCTCCTTCTTCTTTCTTCCTTTCTTCCTTTCCTTTCCTCACTCTACCTTGCTTCTATTTTTCCTCTCCCTTACTTGGACGAAATTCTAATGTTGTAAGGGTGGGTTTTCTTATATAGACCACCAAATAATTCACCTTTCATGATCATGGGTCTACCTTATCACAATTAGATTACACTTGGTTGAATTTTTGGAAAACAAACTACTTATGTTCTTGTCTTCCTCTTCCTTAGTCAAGATATGCATAGGAAAAGGAGATTTGTATTTTGAAAATTATGATAATATGTTCTTAAGATATGGGACAAGGTCCCTTTGATTTAGGGATTCATTTACTTTTTCTTTTGTCTTAATAAATTATGATAGGTTTGCCTTTTTAAGTGGCAAATTTCTAGCCCTTCAATCTTCATTATTTGGTTGAAATTATTTGTGTGGGATAGAAATGTTTTGTCCTAATGCTATGTATTATCATACCACTTGCTAAAATTATGAGTGTAGGATATAGATGTTTTGTCCTAAATCCTTGTATTATCATACCACTTGCTAAATTTTTGTCTTAATGCCATGTCACTTAATCTTGATTACACCATTATTTCATCACTTTAATTTTATTTTTATTTTTATTTTTCCTCTTGGGTTTGGGCTCATTCTTGCCCATTTTCTTTACTTTGGTTAAAATTCTACCTTTCATAATGGGCTTGGTCACATTTTCATGATTTTTGAGCTACCGGTCCAATTTCTATATCCTAGTCCAAGTCTATGTTTTATTTCTTCATTGGGCTATCCTATTGGCTTGCTAAAAATTTATGTGAAGTAGAAAAACTCTATATGAAGTGTCCATAGGTGAGAGCCCAATTCATGGGTGGAGATACTAAACTTTGTAACTTTTACTATTAAATTAAAAGAAATTACCCTAATCCGATCTTCTTGAAATTTTAAGACCTTTACCTACTTCACAAAAAAATTATCTTCCTTACCTAATAATTTCAACTTTCTTTGGCATGTTTATTTCTAATATTTCCTCTTAAGTTTTCTCTCTTTACCTATTCCATTAGTGTTAGAACATTTCTATGCATACACGTAAGTTGAAGAATTTCTAAGGATTATATTTCCTTAGGTATCTAAAAATTGTCTAATAAATTTTATTTCCTTAAATATTTATGTATGTTTAGGGATGTTACTTTGAATGCTTTTGTACTTTTATTTATACATGAAATAAAATTAGGGATGTGACATTTCTCTCCCCCTAAAAGAAATTTTGTCCTCAAAATTTCAGAAATTACCTAATAAGAACAATTTCGGATATTTCTTCCTCATGACTTCTTCTAGCTCCCAAGTTACTTCTTCTAAAGTCAAACCTTCCCATAACACCTTAACTAGGGGAATAGTTTTGTTCCGCAATTGCTTTACGTCAGTGTCCAATATAGATGCTGGTACTAGCTGGTATGTCATGTTCTCCTTTATTTGGATTGGTTCATCTCATATCACATGTGAGGAGTCTGGAAGATACTTTTGGAGTTGTGATACAAGGAAAACATTATGCAAGTTGGACAAATTAGGTGGGAGAGCAACTTGATATGCTGACGTCCCTACTTTCTTCAGAATTTGGTAGGGTCTTAAAAATTGCGAATTTAGCTTTTTGGTTTTGAGAGATCTACCAACTCCAGTGGTCGGAGAAAGTTTTAGAAATACATGGTCCCTTTCCTCAAACTCTAGAGGTCTATGTATCTTATCATAGTAACTCTTTTGCCGACTTTGAGCTGTGAGTATTTTATCTCGTATCATCCTGATTTGTTCAGTTGTTTGTTGAACTAGATCAGGACCTAGCAAGTTCTTTTCTCCTACCGTATAAAGCTTCGTAGGGGGCCATCTTAATACTGGAGTGATAACTATTATTATAAGCAAACTCTACTAAAGGTAGGTACTTATCTCATCCTTTACCTTGCTCTATCACACGGGCCCTTAACATATCTTCTAGGGTTTGAATGGTTCGTTCTGTCTGCCGGTCAGTTTGAGGATGGTAGGCAGTACTGAACCGCAACTGAGTACCAAATGCTTCTTGCAATACCTTCCAAAACCTCGATGTGAACCTCAGATCTCTATCAGAAACGATATTTAAAGGAATTCCATGCAGTCTAACTATTTCCTAGATGTACAATTGGGCTAATTTATCCAGTGAATATTTAATTTTTATGGGCAAAAAGTGAGCAGATTTGGTTAATCTGTCAACTATTACCCAGATCGAGTCATGTCCCACAGAAGTATTAGGTAATCCCAAAACAAAGTCCATTGAGATATTGTCCCATTTCCATTTAGGGATCTCAAGAGGTTGTAGAAATCTCACTGGCTTTTGATGCTCTACCTTCACCATTTTGACAAATGAGACATTTCGCCACAAACTCAGCAATGTCCTTTTTCATCCCTGGCCACCAATACATCCTCTTTAAATCCTGGAACATTTTAATACATCCAGGATGGATTGTGTATTTACTCTGATGCGCTTCCTGCAGGATCTTAGTCCTCAACTCTCGTTCTTGAGGGACACAAATCCTTTCCAGATACATGATTGCTCCATCTTCCATGACATAAAAATTACCTTGTTCTTTATGATCCTGTAAGTATTGGTCGTGAGCTTGAGCCTCTTTGATCTGAGTTCTAAGGTCACACCCTATACTTAAACCATTAATGACTAGCTTCTTTGGAGTAAGAGTTATGGCTAGCTTCAAATTTTGAAACTTCTCTAGCATCTGCATCTTATACACCATCATCTGACCCATGTGCAGAGATTTTCGACTCAAGGCATCTGCTACAACATTCACCTTTCTGGGATGATACTTTCTCTCAAACTTGTAGTCATTGAAGAATTCTACCCATCTTCGTTGCCTCATATTTAACTCTCTCTGATCAAAGAGGTATTTAAGACTCTTATGATCACAATATACTTCAAAGGTTGCCCTGTACAAATAGTGTCGCCAAATCTTTAAGGCAAACACCACTACCGCCAATTCAAGATCATGGGTTGGATAGTTTCCTTCGTGGGGTCTCAGTTGCCTAGAGGCGTAAGCAACTACTCTCTTATCTTGCATCAGCACACATCCTAGCCCTTTATTTGAAGCGTCACTATACACTTCAAAATGTCCTGTGGGGTCTGGAATAATTAAAACAGGAGGGGTGGTCAATCTTGTCTTAAGCTCTTGGAAACTAGTTTCACATTGATCAGTCCATGTGAAAGGACTTCCCTTCCTAGTCAATTTAGTCAATGGCAAGGCTATACGAGAGAAGTTTTGTATAAACCTCCTGTAGTATCCTGCCAAACTCAGGAAACTTCTGACTTTCGTAACCGTCTTTGGTCACTCCCACTGAATCACTGCTTCCGTCTTGCTAGGATCTACGGCTACCCCACTATTAGAGATGACATGTCTGAGAAACTTCACCTTTGACAGCCAAAATTCACACTTCTCCAATTTGACATATAACTTTTTCTCTTTCAGCACGTGCAACACGATTCAAAGATGTTGTTCATGTTCTTTCTCACTCTTAGAATATATCAAAATATCATCAATGAACACTACAAAAAATTGATCTAGGTAGGGTTGAAAAATGCGATTCATGTAATCCATGAAAATTGTAGGTGCATTTGTCAACCCAAAGGGCATTACGAGAAACTCATAATGCCCATACCTAGTCTTGAAGGCAGTTTTTGGTACGTCCTCCTCCTTGATCCTAATCTAATGATATCCTGACCTCAAGTCAATTTTAGAAAAGATGGAGGCTCCCTTTAGTTGATCCAATAAGTCATCTATCCTAGGGAGAGGGTACTTGTTTTTGATAGTCACCTTATTCAGTTGTCTGTAATTTATGCATAGTCTCAAGCTCCTGTCTTTCTTCTTAACAAACAATACCGGAGCTCCCGAAGGTGATACACTCGGTCTAATGAATTGCTTGTCTAATAGTTCCTCCAACTGCTTCTTGAGTTCCTGTAGTTCCTACGAGGCCATTCGATATGGTGCAATAGAGATAGGTCCTGTCCCAGGTAGGAGATCAATAGAGAACTCTATCTCTCTCTTGGGAGGTAAGCCTGGAATATCTGATGTAAATACTTAAGGAAACTCGTTGGCTATTGGGATTTCATCAAGCTTCAATTTGACTTCTAGGTTTGATAAATACAAGAGAATGTATCCAAATACTCCATTCTTCAACTCCCTATTAACTTGATTGGCATTAAGCATCAATAACTGGACCTCCTCTTTCAGAGTAGGAGGTAGAAATTCAACAGTCTTGTTACAACAATTCAGCAAGACTCAATTTCTAGACATCCAGCCTAATCCTAGAATGACCTCAATACCTCTTAAAGGTAAACAGACGAGGTCTACAGAAAAAATTTTCTCCTGGATGGTGACTTAACAGTCCTTACATACAGAGGAAGTTAATACCATTTCCCCTGTAGGGGTTACTACGATAGCTCATAAGGAGTTTCAGAAATAGAAAACTAAAACTTCCTAATACATTCTTCCGATATAAATGAATGACTAGCACCAGAGTCAAATAACACCATAAGCGCAAATCCATAGATATAGCATGTACCTTGAATCATTTCAAAAGATTGAGCTGCCTGTTGGCCGCTTAGGGTGAAAACCCTTCCTTTCACTTGAGGCCTTTGTTCTAGCTGCTTCCCCACATTCTGTGGGTAGTTTCTCACAAAATGACCCTTATGTCCGCAGTTGAAGCAAACATCTTGTCCCATGTAGCATGGCCGATTACCATGCATGCATCCGCACTTAGCGCACTTGACTAGGGCGAGGTCTTGTTGGAAAGGTCTGGGACCCGCAGTCAATGGCTTCTTACCAACTCCATATCCACTTCTTCTCACGTTCTTGCTAGGGTTGGGAAAATTTTTCTTCCTTTTCCATAGGTTTCGCCTTTGCTTTTCGTCCTCCACTGCCATTAAACTTTTCTCCAAGAGTTTTCATTTATTGATCAGAGGCACAAACTCCCTAATCTCCATAGTTACAACAGCATTCTTTATGTCTGGGTTCAGTCCCACTTCGAACTTAACAGTCTTCCATGCTTCATCAGGGTTAAATCGCAGATAAGAGGAGAACTTAGACAATTCATCGAATCTCGCGATGTATTGGTCTATAGTCATGCTACCCTGCCGAAGTTGGAGAAATTCGATCTCTTTCTCCGCCCTCACAGTACTTGGAAAGTACTTTTCCAAAAAGGTGTCTTTGAACACCTGCCAAGTGATCTGCCTTCCCTGGTGAGCTAACAGTTCTCTAGCTCCATGCCACTAGTATTATGCTTCATCTTTTAGCATATATGCAGCAAAGATTACTTGCTGCTCCTCAGTACAGCTTATCACTTCAAATATTTTCTCTAACTCCCTTATCCATCTTTCAACTACAATCGAGTCAAAGCCGCCTTGGAAACAAGGTGGCCTAGTCCTCAGGAACTCGGATATGCCGTTATCATTTCCAGCCATCCGATTGTTAGCACCATTCACACCATTCGTGTTATTAGCATTCTAGAGGTATTGTAGAATTTGATTAGTGGTCATGACTTGGTCTTGAATTACTGTGGCCAGGTTGTGCAGGGTTTCCTCCGCATTATTTGCTGGATTCATCCTTGGTGGTGCCATTTCCTACTGTGGCAAAAACAAAGTTATGCTGCTATTGAGGTGATCAAACCCAATAGTTAGTTCAAAAATATTTAACAGCAGTCATAACACCACCTCGGCATGTAGGTAGGAAACACTAGTCATTTCTTACCTATATGAATTCACTGATCCCTACACAGCACAACCACAAATTTACTCATGACACTAAAAGATCGATTTAGATAACCATCCACCCACTGGCCATCTAGGATCGACCTGCTCTGATACCAATTATGTAACAACTCCATTTATGTAAATGTAAAATTTTTTTTATATATTTGTAAAATTCCATGAAGTTATTACTGCTTTAATTTTAACCACTTAACTCGTCATAATAATCACTTTAACAAAGCATAATTTTTATTAACAGTGATACAATACTGAGTTTTCATACACACTATTATTTTACAAATTACACACCATTATTTTACAAACATTTGTACAAAGATACATTTTAGCTTTAATCATCTACGTCGACTACTTCTGGGGACACTGGTGCGGGTGGCGGAACCTCCACCGAAATCTCAGTCACATCTACTACAGATATATCTGATATAACTCGTAGTTGCCCGTGGTAGGGCACCTTGATCCAACGTACGGAAACAATAAGTGTCATGGAGAAAATCTGCATAATTATTCTTCTGAACATGATATGGAAATATAGTGAGAATTAAATCCCAGCAAGTTCAACAATAAATCATCATCAATATAGCTCATCACGTCATGTTCAGCTGTATAAACTACAGAAAATATCTTTGGTCATATGAATGCATTATATCAATGCACATAAGAATCATACAGTAATGATATGTATGACAGGATTAACTATTTTCAGAATATCATATGATGGCCATCAACTTATTCTCATTTTAAGCTATCCCGGTCAGGGTGAGTATCCTTTACTCTCCGGTACGAGCTTTTCTAGCTCCGTCCGACATGGCACACTTTCTCTTTCTTTTCTCATAATCATAATCATAACCGTTGGTAGGGCGTCCCCTACTGGTGCACCACACGGATTGTCATGTGACCGTGCTCATTTCTTTTCTTTTCACAATGATAGCCAAAAATATGGTTTCAATAACAAGTATGTTCAACAAAATATAACTATTACCAAAAATCATTGGTAATCATGCCATGAACATAACCATTTCAAATATCACTTTATAAAATATTTCCATGTCAAAATTTCACACTTAAGATGGTAAGAAGTTCATACAATGGCAATGGCTATGGCTATACTAGCAATTTATTATTTTCATTTACAAGATTCATCTTCTTTTTTAAATATTAATTTTATTTCTTTATTTTCTTGATGCAGGTTTTCATCCTATCTAACCTTCTCTTACTAATCAGAGCATAACTCCCTCAAATTAACCCCGATGTAGGTGATCTTGGTTCAAGATAAAACAATTATCTAAAACTATTATGTTGAACATTTTATCGAAATATTAAGAAATCAAAGTGATATTACTCCCTCAAAATACATGTTATTTCTTCTCGGGTAGGTTCTGACCTCTACCTACTAATCTGTCCATATCTCCATCATACGAATTCCAAATTAAGTGATTCTAGTGGCTAAACATCCGTGACACATATATCTATAATTCATATGTTAAAAATTTATTTTAATTCCTTATATAATGTTCCCAGAAATTAAAACACCAAAGCAATCCTAACATATTCTTCCCTGATTAACCATTTTCTGACCTTTGTTTACTAATCGGAACATATCTACCTCATATGAACTCTAAATTGAGTGATTCCAGTGGCTAAAAATCTGTGACACACATAGCCATAATTCTTATGTTAACCATTTATTTTTATTCCCGATAGAATGTTCATAGAAATAAAAAAATAGAAGCTATCCTAACATATTCTTCCCTGATGAACCATTTTCTGACCTTTGACTAGTAATCAACTCATATATTCTTCATATGGACTCCAAATTGAATGATTCCAGTGGCTAAAAATTTGTGACACATATATCTTTAATTCTTATGTTAACCATTTAATTTAATTCCCTACAAATAAATCCCAGAAATTAAAACACAGAAGCTTAAAATTTTACCACCCATAGCCATACCAATGCAGAACTATCTACACCAACCTAAGTATTCAAACATACATAATATGTAACATGATATAGCAACATCCATGACTAATCATCAAAGTTCTAAGATCAAAATCCCATATAAATATTACAAGTTTCAAAACTTTTCTTCAAAAAGAAATATTGTTAAACTTACCTGGAGCACTTAGTCCCCTAGACTTCTCCTTCTTCTTTCTTCCTTTCTTCCTCTCCTTTCCTCACTCTACCTTGCTTCTATTTTTCCTCTCCCTTACTTGGACGAAATTCTAATGTTGTAAGGGTGGGTTTTCTTATATAGACCACCAAATAATTCACCTTTCATGATCATGGGTCTACCTTACCACAATTAGATTACACTTGGTTGAATTTTTGGAAAACAAACAACTTATGTTCTTGTCTTCCTCTTCCTTAGTCAAGATATGCATAGGAAAAGAAAATTTCTATTTTGAAAATTATGATAATATGTTCTTAAGATATGGGACAAGGTCCCTTTGATTTAGAGATTCATTTACTTTTTCTTTTGTCTTAATCAATTATGATAGGTTTGCCTTTTTAAGTGGCAAATTTCTAGCCCTTCAATCTCCATTATTTGGTTGAAATTGTTTGTGTCGGATAGAAATGTGTTGTCCTAATGCTATGTATTATCATACCACTTGCTAAAATTATGAGTGTAGGATATAGATGTTTTGTCCTAAAGCCTTGTATTATCATACCACTTGCTAAATTTTTGTCTTAATGCCATGTCACCTAATCTTGATTACACCATTATTTCATCACTTTAATTTTATTTTTATTTTTATTTTTCCTCTTGGGTTTGGGTTCATTCTTGCCCATTTTCTTTACTTTGGTTAAAATTCTACCTTTCATAATGGGCTTGGTCACATTTTCATGATTTTTGGGCTACCGGTCCAATTTCTATATCCTAGTCCAAGTCTATGTTTTATTTCTTCATTGGGCTATCCTATTGGCTTGCTAAAAATTTATGTGAAGTAGAAAAACTCTATATGTAGTGTCCATAGGTGAGAGCCCAATTTATGGGTGGAGATACTAAACTTTGTAACTTTTACTATTAAATTAAGAAAAATTACCCTAATCCGATCTTCTTGAAATTTTAAGACCTTTACCTACTTCACAAAAAAATTATCTTCCTTACCTAATAATTTCAACTTTCTTTGGCATGTTTATTTCTAATATTTCCTCTTAGGTTTTCTCTCTTTACCTATTCCATTAGTGTTAGAACATTTCTATGCATACACGTAAGTTGAAGAATTTCTAAGGATTATATTTCCTTAGGTATCTAAAAATTGCCTAATAAATTTTATTTTCTTAAATATTTATGTATGTTTAGGGATGTTACTTTGAATACTTTTGTACTTTTATTTATACATGAAACGAAATTAGGGATGTTACAGGATCCCCTAATCTTAGCATGCTTCTTTACTTTGAATACATCTTCATTTTATTTCAGTATATTAGTTCTTTGTGTAATTTGTTCAATATTCCTCTCACAAAACAAGACATCGGGAACTAAGTTAGAAGTATTTATTTCGAATCTATATTAGAATTTTCACTCGATTGGCAATCTCTGTGGGATCGACCTTGCATACCACTAAATCTATACTCCAATAGATTTTTGCACTTGTGAGTTTTAATTAAAACAACAAGTTTTTGGTGCCGTTGCCAGGGATAGCGACGGAAAAGCTATTTGGATCCAGGTAAGTACTTTTCTTCCACTAGTTATAGTTAGAACATTTGTTTATTCTGTGTATAGAAATTTTTGCTTTAGAATTGTTTCTTAAAAATTGGTGTAGTAATTTGGGTGTATAAAATTGATGGATTCTGCCAATAAGGCTAAAAGTACCTAAGGAATATGGGTTTAAGTGAAACCATTGTGATTCTTCCATATTTTCCTGGGAAGTCTACCAATTAAATACTACCCATTATTACTAACACTTTGAAAAAAAATGAGTTAGTATAATTTTGTGATTTTTTGTGGTATTTGCATTTTGTTGCCATTGTGTAGTTAGATTCTTTTTCATAACTAGGAAGCAATTTTTTTTAGTTTATGCGTGCTTGGAAACTTGATAAAGATAAGAAGTTGGTTAGGAAAAGTTTAGGGTCAACCATTGAGTGTACAATAGAGACATTAGATTTTGCTGGATCACCATTAAAAATGGAAGAACAAGTTGTGCATAATAAAACTCTTATGGAGTACTTCTCACCTGTCATAGCCAATACTCAAAATTGCATAGTTTTACCACAAACTATTGCAACACATTTTGAACTCAAACCGGCCATACTCCAACTTTTACCATCATTTTATGGTATAGAAAGAGAAGATCCATACATGCACATTAAAGAGTTTCTTGAAATCTGCTCGACTTTTCGCTTCCAGAATTTCAATGATGAATCAATCAGGCTAGGAATGTTTCCATTTTCATTGAAAGATAAAGCTAAAGCCTGGTTGAACTCCCTTCCTACAGGAACTATAACTAGTTGGAACCAATTAGTAAATAAGTTTATGGCAAAAAATTTCCCTATGTCTAAAACTGATGCCCTTCGGAGAGAAATTTCTGATTTTTGTCAAAAATAGGGTGAACAATTTTTTGAATGTTGGGAAAGATTTAATGATCTTCTTCTGAAATGTCCTCATCATGGTTTTGAAACTTGGAGATTGGTGAAATATTTCTATGATGGTTTCACTTCATCAAACCGTCAAATGATCCAAAGCATGCATGGTGGGAGATTTTTACAATTCAATAAGGGAGAAGCTTGGGAATCCTTAGGATCTTTATCTGAAAATTCTCAACATTGGAACTGCATAGATCCTAGGGATAAGAATCTCAAACACAAAAAAAGGGAGGACTTTACGAAGTGAGTGATGACATAGATGTGAGAATTGCCTTAGTTAGCCTAACTAGAAAGGTAGAAGCTTTAACTTTAAGCCACACTTTAAACCCTTCTACCAATACTAGGATAGAGGCATGTGCCTTATGTTCTAGTACCTCTCACATTGCACAATCTTGTCCATCCATACCAGCTTACCAAGAGGCATTCTCTGAGCAAGCTAATTCTCTTCAATCTTATGGGAAGTCATCAGACAGCCCATTTGCACTCACATATAATCCAAATTGGAGAAATCATCCAATTTTTTCATGGAAGCAAAATCAACCTGCAATGAATCAAAGTGGGCAACAATTTGCCCCTTCCAATTCATACCCTCAAGTTCCTCAACATGCTCCTCCTTTCGGGGTACCACAACAAAGAAAACATTCTTTGGAAGATACTCTACAGTAATTCATGCAATCAACCCAACAAGTTTTACAATCTCACACTCAATCCATTTCAAAGATTGAAACACAATTGGGTCAATTAGCCAGTGTTGTAGGAGAGAGAGAAAAAGGAAAATTCCCTAGTCAACCTATTCCTAATCCTAAGGGTCAATATGAAGTAGGATCATCAGCAAATCCTAAGGAAGAAGTAAAGTCTGTGACAACCCTTAGATTTGGAAAGGTCATTGATAATCATGTTCACATGCCAGAAAATGAGGAACAGAGTCAACATGAATCTCAAACTAATGACACAAGTGAAAAGAAAAGTGAACAGATTTCTTGTGCCCCCAAAGCTCCTTTCCCACGAAGACTTACATTAGTCAAGAAAGGTACTCAGTATAGTGACATTTTAGAGGTGTTTAAGCAAGTAAGCATTATCATCCCCTTTTTGGATGCTATCAAACAAGTACTTGCTTACTCAAAATTTTTGAAAGATCTTTGTATGGTGAAAAGGAAAACTAATGTTCCAAAAAAGGCATTTTTGACTGAACAAGTGAGTTCTATAATTCAGCAAAAAGCTCCTGTCAAGTACAAAGATCGAGGTTGTCCTACAATTTCTTGTATTATAGGTGACCATGTGATTAACCGAGCCTTACTTGATCTAGGAGCATGTGTGAATCTACTGCCTTACTCTATGTATGAGAAACTTGGGTTAGGAAAGTTGAAACCAACATCAGTGACCCTTCAGTTAGCTGATAGGTCCACAAAAATTCCTAGAGGTGTCATAGAAGATGTGCTCATTAAGGTTGATAAATTCTACTTTCCAGTAGATTTTATTGTTCTTGACACTGAACCTGTTGAGAATACAGAGACACAAATTCTAGTCATTTTGGGTAGACCATTTCTGGCAACATCCAATGCAATTATTAATTGTCGAAATGGAATTTTGAATTTATCTTTTGGAAATATGACTGTGGAACTAAATGTTTTTAATGTCTCTCATCAACCTGTGGACATGGATGATCTATGTGAGGTCAACATGATTGATGACTCATTTGTAAGTTCTTTTGATGATGACCCTTTGAAAAAATATTTGGCTCACTTTAACATAGACTTAGATGAAGACTATTTGATCAGTGAAGTAAATTCCTTGTTAGAGACCACTCCATTGATGGATACTAATAAATGGAAAGGTAAAACAGAGATACTTACACCTTCTGAGTATGTTCTATTACCATCCATAGAGAAACCTCCCTAGGTAGAGTTAAAACCTTTGCCAGATTCGCTGAAATATGTGTTTCTAGGACCCTCTGAGACCTTGCTTGTTATTATAACATCTGACTTAGATAAAGAACAGGAAGCTAAACTCATAAAAGTCCTTAGTGAACATAGTGAAGCCATAGGTTGGACAATAGCAGACATTAAAGGTATTAGTCCATCAATTTGCTTGCACATGATACATTTGGAGGACAATGCCAAAACCTCAAGGGATCCACAAAGACGTCTGAATCCAAACATGAAAGAAGTTGTGAGAGCTGAAGTGATTAAACTTCTTGATGTGGGTGTCATTTACCCAATTTCTGATAGTACATGGGTTAGTCCTGTTCAGGTAGTTCCTAAGAAATCTAGCATTACTGTAGTCAAGAATGAGAATAATGAATTGATTCCCACTAAAGTACAAACTGGGTGGCGTGTTTGCATTGACTATCATAAGTTGAATGCTGTTACAAGGAAAGACCATTTTCCACTTCCCTTTATAAATCAAATGCTAGAAAGGTTAGCTGGACATGCATATTACTGCTTTCTTGATGGATATTCTGGTTATAACCAAATTTCTATTGCACCTGAGGATCAAGAGAAAACTACATTCACTTGTCCTTTCGGAACCTTTGCCTATCGTCAAATGCCATTTGGATTGTGCAATGCACCTACTACATTTCAACGTTGCATGATAAGCATATTTTCTGACATGGTAGAGTGATTTCTGGAAGTATTCATGGATGATTTTTCTGTGCATGAGTCTAGTTTTGAAGAATGCCTACACCATTTAAGATTAGTTTTAATTAGGTGTAAAGAAAAGAACCTTGTTTTGAATTGAGAAAAATATCATTTTATGGTTAAAAAGGGGATTGTTTTGGGGCATGTTGTGTCACATCAAGGTATTGAGGTGGATAGAGCCAAAATTGAATTTATTTCCAGTATTCCACCTCCTCGGACAATAAAAGAGGTACGTTCTTTTTTAGGCCATGCAGGATTTTATCACAGATTCATCAAAGATTTTAGCAAAATCTCCAGACCTTTGTGTAGTTTACTTACCAAAGATGCATCTTTTTTCTTTGATGAAGATTGCTGTCAATCTTTTGAGAAGCTCAAATTCTTACTCACATCTGCACCTATCATTAGACCACCTGATTGGAATCTTCCCTTTGAAATCATGTGCAATGCTTCTAATTATGTAATTGGAGATGTTTTAGGTCAGCGTCTTGATAAGTTTCCTTATGTAATATACTACGCTAGTAAAACTCTTAATGATGCTCAATTGAATTATTCTACAATAGAAAAAGAGTTACTAACTGTGGTATTTGCTTTAGACAAGTTTAGATCTTATTTATTAGGATCTAAGGTTGTAATTTTTACAGATCATGCTGCACTTAAGTATCTTCTTTCTAAGAAAGATACTAAAGCATGATTGATAAGATGGATACTTCTGTTGCAAGAATTTGATTTAGGAATTCAGGATAAGAAAGGATCTAAAAATGTTGTGGCTGATCACTTGTCTAGGCTGATAGTTGAATCGGGTGAAAATAACTTTCCTATCAAAGACTTATTTCCAGATGAGTAACTCATGTCGATTTCTCAGTTACCTTGGTTTGCTGATATTGCTAATTATCTTGTCACAGGTCAAAAACCTACACATTGGAGTAAGCAAGATCGGAAATTTTTTTTAGCTAAAGTAAAAAAATTCTTTTGGGAAGATCCATACTTGTTTAAGTACTGCCCTGATCAAATCATTAGGAGATGTGTTCTTGAGAGTGAGCAATCTAGTGTTATTCATTTTTGTCATGATCATGCTTGTGGAGGTCATTTTAGTGTTAAAAAAACTGCTGCAAATGTTTTGCAATGTGGTTTTTATTGGCCATCACTATTCAAAAATGCCCATTTGTACTGTAGTTCTTGTGAGCGTTGCCAAAAATTGGGTAGTATCTCACGCAGGAATATGATGCCTCTAACTCCCATTCTTATTGTTGAGATATTCGATGTCTGGGGAGTTGATTTCATGGGTGCTTTTCCTAATTCTTTTGGCAATTTATACATCCTTGTTGCTGTGGATTATGTGTCAAAATGGGTAGAGGCCATTGCATGTAAAACAAATGATCACAAGATTGTGGTGAAATTCTTGAAAGAAAACATTTTTTCAAGGTTTGGCACACCACGAGCGATCATTAGTGATGGGGGGGAAACATTTTTGTAATAGGCATTTTGAGCATTTGATGAAGAAATATGGCATCACACACAAAGTGGCAACCCCATACCACCCACAAACTAGTGGTCAAGTTGAGATTTCAAATAGGGAAGTTAAAAAATTTTTGGAAAAAATGATTAACCCAAATAGGAAAGATTGGTCTTTGAAACTTTCGGATGCTTTATAGGCTTATCGTACTGCTTTTAAAACCCCTATTAGAATGTCTCCTTACCGGCTTGTGTATGGCAAGGCCTGTCATTTACCTGTTGAAATAGAGCATAAAGCTTATTGGGCTATCAAATAGTTTAACTTTGCTATTGACAAAGCAGGTTCTCATAGGAAGCTTTAACTCAATGAATTGGAAGAAATACGGAATGATGCTTATGAAAATGCAAAGTTGTATAAGGATCGAATAAAATTTTTTCATTACAAACATATTTTAAGAAAATCATTTAATGTAGGTCAAAAGGTCCTTCTATATAACTCTCGTTTGCACTTATTTCTAGGAAAACTACGTTCTCGGTGGACAGGCCCATTCATTGTTCGTATTGTTTATCCACATGGTGCAGTAGAGATCGAAAACCCCAAGAACAGTGAGGTGTTTAAAGTGAATGGTCAAAGATTGAAAGTATTTCTGGAATTACATAACCCAAAGGTAGAAGAGACACCTTTACGTGATCCTGTTTACCAAGATTGATTTACTTCTATTGTTAAAGGTTGTTGTGCACGCTATTTAGGTAAGATCTTTCTTTATTTAACTTGCATTAATTGATTTCCTCAGTGTTATTTTCTTTTGAATTTATATTGTTTTCTTGTTTTTCTTACTTCTTCATCTTTCAAAAAAAAAAAATATTTTGAGTCGATAATGGAGGACATTCTCGCACAAATGAAAAATCATTTTCCTTCTCTTCCACCCAATGCATTGACAAAAATTTACAAAGCACGGGCTGAAAGATTGAGGTTAATGATGATCATGGGAATACCTGCTGATATTCGTTGGCTAATTGAAGCTAAGGTACGGTTATCAGGTGAGTCTGCAAATGATTTCATCAATTATGTAACAACTCCATTTATGTAATTTTTTTTTTTAAATACCATGAAGTTATTACCTCGTTACAACTTAACTCAATATAATATTTATTTAATTTATACAATACTGAGTTTCCATACACACTATTATTTTACAAACTACACACCATTATTTTACAAACATTTGTACAAAGATACATATTAGTTCTAATCATCTATATCGACTACTTCCGGGGACACTGGTTCGGGTGGCACGTCCACTGGAATCTCAGTTACATCTACGACAGTTACATCTGAAATAACTGGAAGTTGACCAAGGTAGGGCACCTCAATCCAACGTACAGAGATAATAAGTGTCATAGAGAATATCTGCATATTTATTCTTCTGAACATGATATGGAAATATAGTGAGAATTAAATCCCAGTAAGTTCAACAATAAATCATAATTTACCATCAATATAGTTCATCACGTCATGTTCAGCTGTATAAACTACATAAAATATCTTTAGGTCACATGAATGCACTTTATCATGCACATGAAAATTATACAGTTATGACATGTATGGCATGAATAACTATTTTTCGAATTTCATATGATGGCTATCCACTTATTCTTACTTCAAGCTACCCCGGTCAGGGTGAGTATTCTTTACTTTTCGGTACGGGCTTATCTCGCTCCGTCCGACATGGCACACTTTCTCTTTCTTTTCTTATTAACATGATCATAACCGTTGGTAGGGTGTCCCCTACTGGTGCACCACACGGATTGCCATGTGACCGTGCTCATTTCTTTTCTTTTCACAATGATAGCCAAAAATATGCTTTCAATAACAAGTATGTTCATCAAAATATAACTATTACCATAAATCATTGGTAATCATGCCATGAACATAACCATTTAAAATATCACTTTATAAAACATTTCCATGTCAAAATTCTATACTAATACCTTGGTAACTGGATAGTAATTGTAGTCTGTAAACAGCGCACCAGAAAAGTTCCCAGGAAAGAGAGGTGGGTCACTAATGGACACGCTTAAGTACCATGTCTTTCCTTGCCAGAGCTTTCCTTAGACATGCACTTTTCACAAATCACAATTTTGTTTTCCAGTAACTAGAATAATTATTTTCTGATGTGAAAATACTGCAACCACGGAGCATACTAAGATTTTTCAAATAAAACCGGCACTTTCAAAACTTCTTGTAAATTTATATGAGTACTAGGGTAAATTCCATGTTAAAAATTACACACTTAAAATGGTAGTAAGTTCATGCAATGGCAATGGCTATGGCTATACTAGTCATTTGTTAAGATTCATCTTCTTTTTAAAATACTAATTTTATTTCTTTATTTTCTTGATGCAGGTTTTCATCCTATCTAACCTTATCTTACTAATCAGAGCATAACTCCCTCGATTTAACTCTGATGTAGGTGATCTTAGTGTCAATTTCAAGATAAAACAATTATCTAAAACTATTATGTTGAACATTGTAGCGAAATATTAAGAAATCAAGGTGATATTACTCCCTAAATGTACAGATTATTTCTTCTCGTGTAGGTTCTGACCTTTACTGACTAATTAGACCATATCTCCCAAATTTGAACTCCAAATTGAGTTATTCCAGTTGGTAAAAATCCATGAGCCCTATATCTATAATTTTTATCTTGGCGTACGATTTTAACTCCCTACAGAATATATCCCAGAAATTCAAAAACTAAAGGTTTAATAACATACTCTGAATAAACATTTTCTGACCTCTGCTTACTAATCAGCTTATATCTACCTCAAATGGACTTCAAATTGAATGATTCTAGTGCCTAAAAATCCATGACACATTTATCTTTAATTCTTATGTTAATAATTTATTTTAATTCCTTACAGATACTTCTCAAAAATTAAAATACCGAAGTTATCCTAACATATTTTTCCCTGATGACCCATTTTCTGACCTTTGTCTACTAATCGGCTCATATCTCCCTCATATGGACTCCAAATTGAATAATTCCAGTGGCTAAAAAGCCATGACATACATATCTTTAATTCTTATGTTAACCATTTATTTTAATTCCCTACCAATAATTCCCAGAAATTAAATTACCGAAGCTATCCTAACATATTCTTCCCTGATGATTCATTTTCTGACCTTTGACTACTAATTAGACCATAGCTACCTCATATGGACTCCAAATGGAATGATTCCAGTGGCTAAAAATCCGGGCCACATATATCTTTAATTCTTATGTTAACCATTTATTTTAATTCCTTATAGATTGTTCCCAGAAATTACAATACCGAAACTTAAAATTCTGCCACCCATAGCCATAACCATGCAGAACTATCTACACCAACCTAAGTATTCAAACATACATCACATGCAAGATCAATATGTAACATGATATAGCAACATCATGACCAATCATAAAAGTTCTAAGATCAAAATCTCAAACAAATATTATAAGTTTCAAAAGTTTTCTTCAAAAAGAAATATTGTTAAACTTACTTGGAGCACTTAGTCTTCTAGACTTCTCCTTCCTCTTTCTTCCTTTCTTCCTCTCCTTTCCTCACTCTACCTTGCTTCTATTTTTTTCTCTCCCTCACTTGGACGAAATTCTAATGTTGTAAGGGTGGGTTTTCTTATATAGACCACCAAATAATTCACCTTTCATGATCATGGGTCTACCTTATCACAATTAGGATACACTTTGTTGAATTTTTGGAAAACAAACAACTTATGTTCTTGTCTTCCTCTTCCTTAGTCAAGATATGCATAGGAAAAGGAGATTTGTATTTTGAAAATTATGATAATATGTTCTTAAGATATGGGACAAGGTCCCTTTGATTTAGGGATTCATTTCCATTTTCTTGTGTCTTAAACAAGTATGATAGGTTTGCCTTTTTAGGTGGCAAATTTCTAGCCCTTGAATCTTCATTATTTGGTTGATATTATTTGTGTGGGCTATGAATGTTTTGTCCTAATACCATGTATTATCATACCACTTGCTAAAATTATGAGTGTAGGATATAGATGTTTTTGTCCTAAAGCTTTGTATTATCATGCCACTTGCTTAAGTGATGAATGTAGAATCACACCACTTGCTAAATTTTTTGTCTTAATGCCATGTAACCTAATCTTTATTCTTATTATTATATCATCATCTAATTTATTTTATTTTAGTTTTCCTCTTGGATTTGGGGTTATTCCTACCCATTATGGGCTTGTCCTACCCATTTTCTTTACTTTGGATAAAATTCTTCCTTTCTTGGTGGGCTTGGTCACATTTTCATAATTTTTGGGCTATTTGTGAAATTACTATATCCTAGTCCAAGTCTATGTTTAATTTCTTGTTTAGGTTATCCAATGGGCTTGCTAGAAACTTATGTGAAGTGGAAAAACTCTATATGAAGTGTCCATAGGTAAAAGCCCAATGTATGGGTAAAGATTTTAAACTTAGTAACTATAGTTCTTGAATTAGGAAAAATTACCCTAATTCAATGTTCTTTGAAAGTTTAAGACCTTTACTTGTTTCTAAAAATTTATCTTCCTTATCCAAGAATTTTGCATCTCTTTAGTATGTTATTTCTAATTTCTTTCTTATTAGATTTTCCTTCTTTATTTGTTCTCTTAATGTTAGAAACATTTTCTATGCATATACCTAAGGTGAAGAATTTCTAAGGATTATATTTCCTTAGATATCTAAAATATTGTCTAATAAATTTTATTTCCTTAATTAAATTTTTTATGTACCTTTATCAATAAAAGAAACGAAATTAAGGATGTTACATTTCTCTCCCCCTAAAAGAAATTTTGTCCTCAAAATTTCAGAAATTACCTTATAAGAACAATTGCGGATATTTCTTCCTCATGACTTCTTCTAGCTCCCAAGTTGCTTCTTCCGGAGTCAAACCTTCCCATAACACCTTAACTAGGGGAATGGTTTTATTTCTCAGTTGCTTCACGTCAGTGTCCAATATGGATGCAGGTACTAGCTGGTATGTCATGTTCTCCTTTATTTGGATTGGTTCATCCAGTATTATATGTGATGAATCTGAAAGATACTTCCGCAGCTGTGATACGTGGAAAAAATTATGCAGGTTGGACAAATTAGGTGGGAGAGCAAATTGATATGCTGATGTCCCAACTTTCTTTAGAATTTGGTAGGGTCCTAAAAATTGCGGACTTAGCTTTCTTGTTTTAAGAGACTTACCAATTCCAGTAGTCGGGGAAAGTTTCAAAAATACATGGTCTCCTTCCTCAAACTCTAGAGGTCTATGTCTCTTATCGTAGTAACTCTTTTGCCGACTCTGAGCTGTAAGTATTTTGTTTCGTATCATCCTGATTTGTTCAGTGGTTTGTTGAACTAGATCAGGACCTAACAAGTTCTTTTCTCCTACCTCGAACCAACATAGTGGAGATCGGCACTTTCTACCGTATAAAGCTTCATAGGGGGCCATCTTAATGCTAGAGTGATAGCTATTATTATAAGAAAACTCTACTAAAGGTAGGTACTTATCCCATCCTTTACCTTGCTCTATCACACAGGCCCTCAACATATCTTCTAGGGTTTGAATGGTTCGTTCTGTCTGTCCGTCAGTTTGAGGATGGTAGGCAGTACTGAACCGCAACTGAGTACCAAAAGCTTCTTGCAACGCCTTCCAAAACCTTGACGTGAACCTCGGATCTCTATCAGAAACAATATTTAAGGGAATCCCATGGAGTCTAACTATTTCCTGAACGTACAATTGGGCCAATTTATCTAGTGAAAAGTTAAGTTTTATGGGCAAAAAGTGAGCAGATTTGGTTAATCTGTCAACTATTACCCAGATAGAGTCATGTCCCACTGAGGTCTTAGGTAAACCTACAACAAAGTCCATCGAAATACTATCCCATTTCCATTTAGGGATCTCAAGAGGTTGTAGAAATCCCGCTGGCTTTTGATGCTCCACCTTCACCTTTTGACAAATGAGACATTTCGCCACAAACTCAGCAATGTCATTTTTCATCCCTGGCCACCAATACATCCTTTTTAAATCCTGGTACATTTTAGTGCATCCAGGATGGATTGTGTATTTACTCTGATGCGCTTCCTGCAGTATCTTAGTCCTCAACTCTTGTTCTTGAGGGACACAAATCCTTCCCTGATACATGATTGCTCCATCTTCCATTAGAAGAAAAATTACCTTGGTCTTTATGATCTTGTATGTATTGATCGTGAGCTTGAGCTTCTTTGATCTGGGCTCTAAGGTCAGACCCTATACTTAAACCATTAATGACTAGATTCTTTGGAGTAAGAGTAGGGGCTAGCTTCAAATTTCGAAACTCCTCTAGCATCTACATCTCATACAGCATCATCTGACCCATATGCAGAGATTTTCGACTCAAGGCATCTGCTACAACATTCGCCTTTCCGGGATGATACTTTATCTCAAACTTGTAGTCATTGAGGAATTCTACCCATCTTCGTTGCCTCATATTTAACTCCTTCTGATCAAAGAGGTATTTAAGACTCTTATGATCACAATATACTTCAAAGGTTGCCCCGTACAAATAGTGTCGCCAAATCTTTAAGGCAAACACTACTACCGCCAATTCAAGATCATGGGTTGGATAGTTTCCTTCGTGAGGTCTCAGTTGCCTAGAGGCGTAAGCAACTACTCTCTTATCTTGCATCAGCACACATCCTAGCCCTTTCTTTGAAGCGTCACTATACACTTCAAAATATCCTGTGGGGTCTGGAATAATTAAAACAGGAGGAGTGGTCAGTCTTGTCTTCAACTCCTGAAAACTAGCATCACATTGATCAGTCCATTTGAAAGGACTTCCCTTCCTGGTCAATTTAGTCAATGGCAAGGCTATACGAGAGAAGTTTTGTATAAATCTCCTGTAGTATCCTGCCAAACCAAGGAAACTTCTGATTTCCGTAACCGTCTTTGGTGTCTCCCACTTAATCACTGCTTCCGTCTTGCTAGGATCTACGACTACCCCTCTATTAGAGATGACATGTCCGAGAAACTTCACCTCTGACAGCCAAAATTCACACTTCTCCAATTTAGCATATAACTTTTTCTCTTTCAGCACTTGCAGCACGATTCGAAGATGTTGTTCATGTTCTTTCTCACTCTTAGAATATATCAAGATGTCATCAATGAACACTACAACAAATTGATCTAGGTAGGGTCGAAAAATGCGATTCATGTAATCCATGAAAATTGCAGGTGCATTAGTCAACCCGAAGGGCATTACGAGAAACTCATAGTGCCCATACCTAGTCTTGAAGGCAGTTTTTGATACGTCCTCCTCCTTAATCCTAATATGATGATATCCTGACCGCAAGTCAATTTTAGAAAAGATGGAGGCACCCTTTAATTGATCCAATAAGTCATCTATCCTAGGGAGAGGGTACTTATTTTTGATAGTCACCTTATTCAGCTGTCTGTAATCTATGCATAGTCTCAAACTCCCGTCTTTCTTCTTAACAAAAAATACAGGAGCTCCCCAAGGTGATACACTCGGTCTAATGAATTGCTTGTCTAATAGTTCCTCCAACTGCTTCTTTAGTTCTTGTAGTTCCTTCGAGGCCATTCGATATGGTGCAATAGAGATAGGCCCTGTCCCAGGTAGGAGATCAATAGAGAACTCTATCTCTCTCTTGGGAGGTAAGCCTGGAATATCTGATGGAAACACCTCAGGAAACTCGTTGGCTATTGGAATTTCATCAAGTTTCGATTCGACTTCTAGGTTTGATAAATACAAGAGAATGTATCCAAGTACTCCATTCTTCAACTCCCTATTAACTTGATTGGCATTTAACATCAATAACTGGACCTCCTCTTTCGGAGTAGAAGGTAGAAATTCAACGGTCTTGTTACAACAATTCAACAAGACTCGATTCCTAGACATCCAGTCTAACCCTAGAATGACCTCAATACCTCTTAAAGGTAAAATGACGAGGTCTACAGAAAAAGTTTTCTCCTGGATGGTGACTTGACAGTCCTTACATACAGAGGAAGTTAATACCCGTTCCCCTGTAGGGGTTACTACAGATAGCTCATAGGGAGTTTCAGAAATAGGGAACTGAAACTTCCTAATTCATTCTTCTGATATAAATGAATGACTAGCACCAGAGTCAAATAACACCATAAGAGCAAATCCATAAATATAGCATGTACCTTGAATCATTTCAGAAGATTAAGCTGCCTCTTGGCCGCTCAGGGTGAAAACCCTTCCTTTCACCTGAGGCCTCTGTTCTGGCTGCTTTCCTACATTCTGTGGGCAGTTTTTCGCAAAATGTCCCTTCTGTCCGCAATTGAAGCAGACATCTTGTCCCATGTAGCATGGCCGGTTACCATGCATGCGTCCACATTTAGCGCACTTGACTGAGGCGAGGTCTTGTTGAAAAGGCCTAGGACCCGCAATCAATGGCCTCTTACCAGCTCCATATCCACTTCTTCTCACGTTCTTTCTAGGGTTGGGAAAATTTTTCTTCTTTTTCCATAGGTTTCGCCTTTGCTTCTCGTCCTCCACTGCCCTTAAACTCTTTTCCAGGAGTCTGTATTTATTTATCAGAGGTACAAACTCCCTGATCTCCATAGCTATAACAGCATTCTTTAACTCTGGGTTTAGTCCCGCTTCAAACTTAACCGCCTTCCATGCTTCATCTGGGTTATATCGCAGATAAGAGGAGAACTTAGACAGCTCCTCGAACCTTGCGATATACTGGTCCACGGTCATGCTTCCTTGCCTGAGTTGGAGAAATTCGATCTCTTTCTCTGTTCGTACAGTACTTGGAAAGTACTTTTCAAAAAAAATGTCCTTGAACACTTGCCAGGTGATCTGTCTTCCCTGATGAGCTAAAAGTTCTCTAGCTCCACGCCACCAGTATTCTGCTTCATCCTTTAACATATATGCAGCAAAAATGATTTGCTGCTCTTCAGTACAGCCCATCACTTCAAAGATTTTCTCTAATTCCCTAATCCACCTTTCGGCTATCGTTGGGTCATAACCACCTTGGAAAGAAGGTGGTCTAGTCCTCAGGAACTCGGATATGCCATTATCTTTTCTAGCCGTCCGGTTGTTAGGACCAATCTCAACATTTGTGTTATTAGCATTCTGGAGATGTTGTAAAATTTGGTTGGTGGTCATAACTTGGTCTCGAATTGCCATGGCCAGGTTGTGCAGGGTTTCCTCTGCATTGGTTGCTGGATTCCTCCTTGGTGGTGCCATTTCCTACTATGGTACAAAACAAAGTTATGCTGCTATTGAGGTGATCAAGCCCAATAGTTAGTTCAAAAATATTTAATAGCAGTCATAACACCACCTCGGCATATAGATAGGAAACACTAGTAATTTCTTACCTATATGAATCACTGATCCCCTACACAGCACAACCACAACATACTCAAGACACTATAAGATCGATTCAGATAACACACCAACCACTGGCCATCTAGGATCGACCTGCTCTGATACCAATTATGTAACAACTCCATTTATGTAAATTTTTTTTTTAAATACTATGAAGTTATTACCTCGTTACAACTTAACTCAATATAACATTTATTTAATTTATACAATACTGAGTTTCCATACACACTATTATTTTACAAACTACACACCATTATTTTACAAACATTTGTACAAAGATACATATTAGTTCTAATCATCTATATCGACTACTTCGGGGACACTGGTTCGGTTGGCACGTCCACCGGAATCTCAGTTACATCTACGACAGTTACATCTGAAATAACTGGAAGTTGCCCAAGGTAGGGCACCTCGATCCAACGTACAGAGATAATAAGTGTCATAGAGAATATCTGCATATTTATTCTTCTAAACATGATATGGAAATATAGTGAGAATTAAATCCCAGTAAGTTCAACAATAAATCATAATTTACCATCAATATAATTCATTACGTCATGTTCAGCTGTATAAACTACAGAAAATATCTTTAGGTCACATGAATGCACTTTATCATGCACATGAAAATTCTACAGTTATGACATGTATGGCATGAATAACTATTTTTCGAATTTCATATGATGGCTATCCACTTATTCTTACTTCAAGCTACTCCGGTCAGGGTGAGTATTCTCTACTTTTCGGTACGGGCTTATCTCGCTCCGTCCGACATGGCACACTTTCTCTTTCTTTTCTTATTAACATGATCATAACCGTTGGTAGGGCGTCCCCTACTGGTGCACCACACGGATTGCCATGTGACCGTGCTCATTTCTTTTCTTTTCACAATGATAGCCAAAAATATGCTTTCAATAACAAGTATGTTCATCAAAATATAACTATTACCATAAATCATTGGTAATCATGCCATGAACATAACCATTTAAAATATCACTTTATAAAACATTTCCGTGTCAAAATTCTATACTAATACCTTGGTAACTGGATAGTAATTGTAGTCTGTAAACAGCGCACCAGAAAAGTTCCCAGGAAAGAGAGGTGGGTCACTAATGGACACGCTTAAGTACCATGTCTTTCCTTGCCAGAGCTTTCCTTAGACATGCAATTTTCACAAATCACAATTTTGTTTTCCAGTAACTAGAATAATTCTTTTCTGATGTGAAAATACTGCAACCACGGAGCATACTAAGATTTTTCAAATAAAACCGGCACTTTCAAAACTTCTTGTAAATTTATATGAGTACTAGGGTAAATTCCATGTTAAAAATTACACACTTAAAATGGTAGTAAGTTCATGCAATGGCAATGGCTATGGCTATACTAGTCATTTGTTAAGATTCATCTTCTTTTTAAAATACTAATTTTATTTCTTTATTTTCTTGATGCAGGTTTTCATCCTATCTAACCTTCTCTTACTAATCAGAGCATAAATCCCTCAATTTAACTCTGATGTAGGTGATCTTAGTGTCAATTTTAAGATAAAACAATTATCTAAAACTATTATGTTGAACATTGTAGCGAAATATTAAGAAATCAAGGTGATATTACTCCCTAAATGTACAGATTATTTCTTCTCGTGTAGGTTCTGACCTTTACTGACTAATTAGACCATATCTCCCAAATTTGAACTCCAAATTGAGTTATTCCAGTTGGTAAAAATCCATGAGCCCTATATCTATAATTTTTATCTTGGCGTACGATTTTAACTCCCTACAGAATATTTCCCAGAAATTCAAAAACTAAAGCTTTAATAACATACTCTGAATAAACATTTTCTGACCTCTGCTTACTAATCAGCTTATATCTACCTCAAATGGACTTCAAATTGAATGATTCCAGTGCCTAAAAATCCATGACACATTTATCTTTAATTCTTATGTTAATAATTTATTTTAATTCCTTACAGATACTTCTCAGAAATTAAAATACTGAAGCTATCCTAACATATTTTTCCCTGATGACCCATTTTCTGACCTTTGTCTACGAATCGGCTCATATCTCCCTCATATGGACTCCAAATTGAATGATTCCAGTGGCTAACAATCCATGACATACATATCTTTAATTCTTATTTTAACCATTTATTTTAATTCCCTACCAATAATTCCCAGAAATTAAATTACCGAAGCTATCCTAACATATTCTTCCCTGATGATTCATTTTCTGACCTTTGACTACTAATTAGACCATAGATACCTCATATGGACTCCAAATGGAATGATTCCAGTGGCTAAAAATCCGGGACACATATATCTTTAATTCTTATGTTAACAATTTATTTTAATTCCTTATAGATTGTTCCCAGAAATTAAAATACCGAAGCTTAAAATTCTGCCACCCATAGCCATAACCATACAGAACTATCTACACCAACCTAAGTATTCAAACATACATCACATGCAAGATCAATATGTAACATGATATAGCAACATCATGACCAATCATAAAAGTTCTAAGATCAAAATCTCATACAAATATTATAAGTTTCAAAAGTTTTCTTCAAAAAGAAATATTGTTAAACTTACTTGGAGCACTTAGTCTTCTAGACTTCTCCTTCCTCTTTCTTCCTTTCTTCCTCTCCTTTCCTCACTCTACCTTGCTTCTATTTTTTTCTCTCCCTCACTTGGACGAAATTCTAATGTTGTAAGGGTGGGTTTTCTTATATAGACCACCAAATAATTCACCTTTTATGATCATGGGTCTACCTTATCACAATTAGGATACACTTTGTTGAATTTTTGGAAAACAAACAACTTATGTTCTTGTCTTCCTCTTCCTTAGTCAAGATATGCATAGGAAAAGGAGATTTGTATTTTGAAAATTATGATAATATGTTCTTAAGATATGGGACAAGGTCCCTTTGATTTAGGGATTCATTTCCATTTTCTTTTGTCTTAAACAAGTATGATAGGTTTGCCTTTTTAGGTGGCAAATTTCTAGCCCTTGAATCTTCATTATTTGGTTGATATTATTTGTGTGGGCTATGAATGTTTTGTCCTAATACCATGTATTATCATACCACTTGCTAAAATTATGAGTGTAGGATATAGATGTTTTTGTCCTAAAGCCTTGTATTATCATGCCACTTGCTTAAGTGATGAATGTAGAATCACACCACTTGCTAAATTTTTTGTCTTAATGCCATGTAACCTAATCTTTATTCTTATTATTATATCATCATCTAATTTATTTTATTTTAGTTTTCCTCTTGGATTTGGGCTTATTCCTACCCATTATGGGCTTGTCCTACCCATTTTCTTTACTTTGGATAAAATTCTTCCTTTCTTGGTGGGCTTGGTCACATTTTCATAATTTTTGGGCTATTTGTGAAATTACTATATCCTAGTCCAAGTCTATGTTTAATTTCTTGTTTAGGTTATCCAATGGGCTTGCTAGAAACTTATGTGAAGTGGAAAAACTCTATATGAAGTGTCCATAGGTAAAAGCCCAATGAATGGGTAAAGATTTTAAACTTAGTAACTATAGTTCTTGAATTAGGAAAAATTACCCTAATTCAATGTTCTTTGAAAGTTTAAGACCTTTACTTGTTTCTAAAAATTTATCTTCCTTATCCAAGAATTTTGCATCTCTTTAGTATGTTATTTCTAATTTCTTTCTTATTAGATTTTCCTTCTTTATTTGTTCTCTTAATGTTAGAAACATTTTCTATGCATATACCTAAGGTGAAGAATTTCTAAGGATTATATTTCCTTAGATATCTAAAATATTGTCTAATAAATTTTATTTCCTTAATTAAATTTTTTATGTACCTTTATCAATAAAAGAAACGAAATTAAGGATGTTACATCTTACATGCTTGGTTTAGGAAAAAGCAGTTTTGCTAAAAAGTGCAGAGCTAAACGAATGAGTGTTTATTACAAATGTGGATGTGAAACTTGTAACAAATGTTGCCATTCTTTGGGTTGGGTGTCTGTATATTGGGAAGACAAAATTAAGTTCATTAAGGATGGATTGAGTAAGGAGTCATTGGATGATGACTTTCATCCAACATCTCTTGAGACACATCCTAGTGGATCTGTGCATATCGGTATTGTCGGTTTATGGCCCCATTTTAAAAAAGAACATAAACGGTACAGTCTTGGGAATCTGACGTTAAAAGACCCTGTTTGCCAATTTATAAGAAAATTGGATGGGAAGTATATCCTTGACCCATAGAGGGCGTTTAATCTGTTACTGGATGTAAAACCAGAGGAAGATGTGAGCCACAATCACAACTACTGTACATATACATGCGTGTCATCATTTTTGAATTTTGCACCTTTAATTTAGCTTACATTCACCGGCCTACTCTTATAGCTATTGAAATTATGCCATCGGCCTATTCACATAGCTATTACAAGTATGCCCTTATTTAAGTCTTATAAATGCACACCTCATTATCTTCAACTTCATACGCAAAGTTAAGGTGAGTGCAGATATGGAAGGAACCGCAATTCGTCACTTTCGAAATATTTGTATTTTTTGTGGTTCCAGTCCTGGAAAAAATGGAGAGTATGTAAAAGCCATACAACCCGCTGATATTCATCCATACATATAAATGAATATATATAAATTCATATTCATCAAATACAATACATAACTATCAAGCAACTCGTCATGAGCTTTACGCTTGCCATTTAATTACTTTCATAATATGATGCATCATTTTTATACCAAATGATTAATAATCATTCATCACATACCAATATTCAATTTAATTCATTTTAAATTAAATAAAGATAAAGAGTAATTTTTTATGCCAAAATCATCATTTTAAACGTATTTTTCTTGAATATATGTTTTTTAAAAATATTACAACAAACAAGATTATTTTTAGACATAAAATAGTGAAAAGTATGATAATCCAGCACCCAACACGGCCTGGCCATGTTCAAGACATGACCATGCTTGAAAAATACTTCAAACATGCTTAAAAATAGCCCCGAACACGGTCTACCCGTGTTGAAGCAACCCAGAACACGGCCTGGCCGTGTTCTGTGACCTTCCTTCACTTATTCCATTATATCTCCCTCATACGAACTCCGATTAACGTGATTTCAAATCCTATAGGATGCTAAGATAATTATCTACAACTTTTATGTTTATATTTTCTTCAAAGTCTCTACGGATTATTCCCAGAAAATTAAAATAAAAATACTTATTTTTACTATCCTGAATTCCAACCTCTGCTCAATTAATTAGCCATATCTCCCTCATATGAAGTCCAAATTATGTAATTCTAAAGCCTATAGATCCGTGAGACACATATATATAATTCATATGTTGACCATTTATTAAAAAGCCTTACCAAATTTTCTCAGAATTCCAAAAACCGTAGCTTCCCCAATTATTCTGAAATTCAGCTTAATTTATCTTCTCCTTTGATTTTCTTTTATATAATCCCATGCACCCATATGCATGTCCAAACATCCAAAACATAATTTCATATAAATATCCAGACCACATATTATCCAAAATCACATCTAAATAAATCTAAAAATGTATATATAATTTTGTACAAAAATTTATTAGAAGATGTTAAACCTACCTCAAATTATTTTAAACTCGGTGCTTGATTCCTTGAGTTCTCTTTACTCTTCCTTCTCCTTCTTCTTCCTGTTTCTCTTCTTCTTCTTCCTCTTTCTCTTCTTCTTCTTCCCCTTTTCTCTTCTTACCCTTTCTTTTTCTCCTTTTATTTTTCTTCTCTTTGCTTTTTCTCATTTTCTTTTTCTTCTCTTTCCCTCCGTCACTCCCTCCCCTTCTCCTTCTTATCTTCCTATTATTTTATTTTATTTTTATTTTTCCCTACTTACCCCCTACCCACCACCTCTTTATCTCCAAAATGCCATTGCCATCATCCATAATTACACTAATGTCATCCCTATTAATTACATAAATTAAATGTTATTTTAACTATTCCTACTATATTATTTGACTTAAGTAAAAATAATTTAATCCTCCCATGAGATCCAAAATCCGTTCTCCTCTCTGAAAGAAATAAATTTCAATTAGTAACATAAGAAAATAAATCGGGGATGTTGCAGTTCTCCCCCTTAAAAAAGAATTTTGTCCTCAAAATTCAAGGTTTACCTGTTTTCAAACAGTTGTGGATACTTCTGTCTCATGTCATCTTCCCTTTCCCATGTGGCTTCTTCCATTGTTAAACTCTCCCAACCTACCTTCACCAATGGAATAGTTTTATTTTTCAACTGTTTTACTTCTTTATCCAGAATTACTATCGACCTCGGTCGGTAGGTTAGATTCTCATCTACAGCTATTCTTTCTTCTTGAATTATGTGCGACGGATCTGGTAGATACGTTCAAAGTTGAGAAACATGGAACACACCATGCAGATTTGATAAATGCAGAGGAAGTGCAATCTGATACGCCGATGACCCTATCCTTTTCAAAATTTGATAAGGTCCTAAATATCTCGGACTCAATTTCTTAATTTTCATTGCTCGGCCAATTCCAGTTGTAGGAGAAATTTTCAAGAACACATGCTTACCTTCTTGGAATTGTATTGATCTTCTTCTCCTATCGAAATAGCTCTTTTGTCGACTCTGAGCTATTTGCATTTTATCTCGAATTATCTGTATTTGCTCAGAAGTATGTTGCACTAACTCGGGCCCCAATAACCTTTTCTCCCCTACTTCATTCCAACATAATGGCGATTTACATCTCCTACCATACAAAGCTTCATATGGTGCCATTCCGATACTAGAATGATAATTGTTATTATACGCAAACTCAGCCAATGACAGATATTCATCCCATCCTTTTTCTTGCTCTAGCACGCACGCTCTTAGCATATCCTTTAAAGTCTGTATAGTTCTCTCCGTTTGACCGTCTGTTTGAGGATGATATGCAGTACTAAAACACAAACGAGTACCAAAAGCTTCTTGTAGTGCTCTCCAAAATCTGGAAGTAAATCGAAGATCTCGATCTGAAATGATACTATTAGGAATTCCATGCAACCGTCCAATTTCCTTCATATACAACTGAGCCAACTTATTCAACGAGTAATTTTTCTTAATGGGTAAAAAATGTGTAGATTTCGTTGGTCTATCAACTATTACCCATATCGCATCATAACCTGTCTGAGTCTTAGGTAATCTGACAATAAAATCCATAGATATACTATCCCACTTCCACTCAGGGATTTCTAAAGGTTGTAACATCCCAGAAGGTTTTTGATGTTCTATCTTCATATTTTGACAAACCAGACACTTAGACACATATTCAGCAATGTCTCTCTTCATTCCTGGCCACCAGTATAATCTTTTCAAATCTTGATACATTTTTGTAGATCCTGGATGGATTGTATACTTACTTTGATGAGCTTCTTCCAGAATCTTAGCCTTCAAATTCTCTCCTTGTGGTATACATGTTCTGCCCCTGTACATCATAATTCTATCCTCTGACATTGCAAAGTCAGGCTGATCTCTTTGATCTTGTAAAAATTGATCATGTGTCTGCGCTTCTTTAATCTGAGTCTTCAAGTCACTTTCAATTCTTAATTCACTAACAATCAAACTACCAGGAATAGTCATAACTGATAATTTCAAATTTCTGAATTCCTCAATTAGCTCCATTTCTTTTATCAGTATTTGACTTAAATGCAACGACTTCCAGCTCAACGCATCAGCTACTACATTTGCCTTCCCTGGGTGATACTTTAATTCAAATTTGTAATCATTAATGAATTACATCCACCTTCTTTGTCTCATATTCAATTCTTTTTGGTCAAAGAGATACTTTAAACTCTTGCGATCACTGTATATTTCAAATACAGCTCCATACAAGTAGTGTCTCCACATCTTCAAGGCAAAAACTATAGCAGCCAACTCTAAATCATGAGTAGGATAGTTCTCCTCATGCGGTCTCAATTGTCGAGACGCATAAGCAACTACCCTACTTTCTTGCATCAAAACACAACCTAAACCTTTCTTGGAAACATCTGTATAGACTACAAAGCATCCAGAAGGGTTAGGAACAACTAGAACAGGTGGAGAAGTTAATTTGACTTTAAGCTCTTGGAAACTATTCTTACATTCTTCAGTTCAATTAAAAAGACTTCCTTTTCTGGTCAATCGAGTCAAAGGCAAAGCTATTTGAGAGAATCCTTGTATAAACCTTCTGTAATATCCTGTTAAACCCAAGAAACTTCTAATTTCAGTCACAGTTTTTGGTCTCTCCCATTTCAGCACTGCTTCAGTTTTACTGGGATCCATCGACACACCATCTTTAGAAATTACGTGACCCAAAAACTTCACTTCTTCCAACCAAAATTCACATTTTTCCAACTTAGCAAAACTTTTCTTTTCCTTCAAGACTTGAAGTACTAATCGAAGATGCTAATTGTGTTCTTCCTCACTCTTAGAGTAGATTAAAATATCATCTATGAACACTACTACGAATTGATCCAAGTAAGGTCTAAAAATGCGATTCATATAGTCCATAAAGACTGCAGATGCATTTGTGACCCCAAAAGGCATAACTAAAAAATTCGCAGTGTCCATATCGAGTTCTGAAAGCTTTTTTTGGAATGTCTTCTTCTTTAACTCCGATTTGATGATATCCTGACCTCAAGTCTATCTTAGAGAAAATATTAGCTCCCTTTAATTGATCTAATAGATCGTCTATTCTATGCAACGGATACTTATTCTTAATAGTCGCCTTATTCAATTGCCTGTAATCAATACATAATCTCAAACTGCCATCTCTCTTCTTTACAAACAATATAGGCGCTCCCTAAGGTGATACGCTAGGTCTGATAAAATTCTTTTCTAACAGCTCTTCGATCTGCTTCTTCAACTCTTGTAGTTCCACAGGAGACATTCTATAGGGAGTGATAGAAATAGGCCTCACCTCTGGTGCTAGATCGATGCAAAATTCCACTTTTCTCTTCGGTGGAGGTTCAGAAATTTCAGAGGGAAAAACTTCTAGAAATTCACGGACTACTGGAATCTCAAGCAGTTCCCGTTTCATACTCGGTTTGATGGTATACAAGAAAACACATTTCAAATCTGCATCCCTCATCTCCTTATAGAGTCGGTGAGCACTAATAATGCTATACTTTTGGTCCTCCGGTGGGTCTGAGAGAAACTTAAAAGTCTTATTGCAACAATTCAGTAGGACTTAGTTCTGACTTAACCAATCCATACCCAAGATGACATCTATACCGTCTAGAGGTAGACAGATCAGATCCACTACAAAGGATTTGTCATTCAATACAATGGGACAATTCAAACACACTGAGTAGGTAATTATTTTTCCTCCTGTAGGTGTCACCACCGCTAACTCATATGGTAACTCCGCAATAAAGTGTTGTAATTTTCCCACACATTTTATTGCTATGAAAGAATGGCTCGCGCTAGAATCAAACAATACATTCAGAGACAAATTGTTGATACAGCACGTACCTTGCATCAAATCAAGAGCTGTCTTTGCTTCAGCACCGCTCAAGGTGAAAACTCTTCCTGTCATTTGTTGAGTTCGTACAATACCTTTCCCATTTCCCAGTGGACAATATCGTGACATGTGCCCCTTCTGTCCACATTGGTAGCAAGTGACTGAATCAAAATAACATGGTTTATTCCCATGGAATTTCCCGCATTTTCCACACTGACCCATTGCCAGATTTTTCAGAAAAGGTATGGGTTCCACAGTTGCTGGTTGTTTACCTCTCATGATATTCTTCCCTCTGGTATTTCTATCCATAACTGGGAACTCTCTCTTCCGCTTCCACTGAGTCCGCCTCTCCTTTTCATCCTCAACTGCTTTTAGACTTTTCGCCAGCATCCGACATTTATTTACCAACGAGGCATATTCCCGAATCTCTAATGCCACCACAGCATTTCTAAGCTCCGGGTTCAGTCCTGATTCAAACTTCACTGCCTTCCAAGCTTTATCTGGATTATTCTTCAAAGTACTTGAGAACTTAGACAGTTCTTCAAACTTGGTAATATAGTGCTCAATGGTCCCATTTCCCTGTCTAAGCTGAAGAAACTCAATCTCTTTCTCAGCTCTCACATTACTAGGAAAATATTTGTTTAGAAAAGTCTCTCAGAATAAGTGCCATGTAATTTCCCTGTCTTGATGTACCAATAATTCTTTGGCTCCTCTCCACCAGTATTCAGCTTCTTCCTTCAGCATATATGTTCCAAAATTGACCTTTTGCTCATCAGAACAATTTAGAACTTTAAAAATCTTCTCGAGTTCCGTCAGCCATCTCTCAGCAACTATTGGGTCATATGCACCCACAAAAGACGGAGCCTGCGTTCCCATAAATTCAGACCATCCATTACCATTTTCAGTTCTGTTCCCATTTCGATTTCTTTCATCTCCCCTAACCTCATCATTATTATTAATATTCTGAAGATGCTGCAGAATCTGATTTGTAGTAGCTGTCTGAGCTTGAATAGCTGCGGCTATGTTATTTAACGTAGCATCTGCGCTGCTTGGCAGATTCCTTCTTGGTGGTGCCTTAACTCACTGTATTAGTAAAGCAAAATATTAGTCACTATTGAGGTGATCAAACTCAACAGCAGTTCAAAATTTTACAGTAGTTATCACATTACACAAGATTATAAATAAGAAATACTAGTACTTTCTTACTGTATTTATCCGCTACCTTACACAACGTTTCCACATAACTATTCAAGACTCCTTTAAGTCAATTTAGGTGACCACCCACCCCATGGTTGCCTAAGATCGACCGCTATGATACCAACTTTGTAACGTCGGGGTTTTTTTTTTCGATACGCATGTTAAATACACCATATGTATAAACACAATATATACATATTTATTACAAACCTCATACATGTTATAATTATACAATACAACATTTCAAAACACAATATACATGTTTACATATATATTACAAACTTCACACATATTATATTTATACAATACAACATTTCAGTACATGATTAAGAGTCTTTATACAGCACTTCACCCTTGAAATACAAAGGGTGAGGATGTTGTGCTGACATCTAGATCTCCATCAGTAACGTCATTTTGTGTTGCATCTCATTTCTTTTTATCTGAACATAACACCACAATAATAGTGAGAACAAAGGTTCCCAGTAGATTTAAAATAAATAAAATAAGATGAGAAAACAGGAGTTATGTTCAGCTGTATAAGCTACAGAAAAATATCAAAATTTTGAGATAAAATCATAATTTTTGTTTATGCATAATTATCATATTACACATACACTAAAAATTCATTTTTTTAATGTTCAGCCATATCACGGATTTTAATTTACTCATTTGCTATATGCATAGTGACCGATCGACTACAGTCACAATAAGTGATCAAGGAATGTGAGTACATCACCCTCCTACGCCTTCACATTACCACTGTCACCCGGTTGGAGCGGCTCTCCCTTGGCTCACTCAGGCTAATAGGGCGTCCCCTACTCGGTACCGTCTCAAGCCATACAACCCGTCGATATTCATCCATACATATAAATGTATATATATAAATTCATATTCATCAAATACAATACATAACTATCAAGCAACTCGTTATGAGCTTTACGCTTGCCGTTTAATTACTTTCATAATATGATGCATCATTTTTATACCAAATGATTAATAATCATTCATCACATACCAATATTCAATTTAATTCATTTTAAATTAAATAAAGATAAATAGTAATTTTTTATACCAAAATCATCATTTTAAACGTATTTTTCTTGAATATATGTTTCTTAAAAATATTACAACAAACAAGATTATTTTTAGACATAAAACAGTGAAAAGTATGATAATCCAGCACCTAACACGGCCTGACCATGTTCAAGACACGGCCATGCTTGAAAAATACTTCAAACATGCTAAAAAACAACCCCGAACACGGCCTACCCGTGTTGAAGCAACCTAGAACACGGTATGGCCGTGTTCTGTGACCTTCCTTCACTTATTCCATCATATCTCCTTCATACAAACTCCGATTGAAGTGCTTTTAAATCCTATAGGAGGCTAAGACAATTATATACAACTTTTATGTTTACATTTTCTAAAAATTCTCTACGGATTATTCCCAAAAAATTAAAATAAAAACACTTATTTTTTATATCCTGAATTCCGACCTCTGCTCAATTAATCAGCCATATCTCCCTCATATGAACTCCAAATTATGTAATTCTAAAGCCTATAGATCCGTGAGACATATATCTATAATTCATATGTTGACAATTTCTTAAAAATCCTTACCGAAGATTCTCAGAATTAAAAACACCGAAGCTTCCCCAATTATTCCGAAATTCAGCTTAATTTATCTTCTCCTTTGATTT
>CM073467.1:17190000-17217500 GCA_037074535.1 Gleditsia sinensis
TAGAAAATACAGTTTAGAAGTACATCCATATAGGACCCGTATTTTAAATATTTTCAAATAAAAGGATATTCAGATATCTAAACTATATTCAGCATGGTATAATCATTAAACAAATGTTATGCTCAGCTATATAAACTATAGTAAAATAATAAGTTTTTGAGATAAAGTTATAAACTTTTAAAATGACCTGCCTCATTCGGCGATATGGTCAACCCAATTTAAAATGACCTGCCTCATTCGGCGATCTGGTCAACCCACACACTCATTTGCTATATGCATAGTGACCAATCGACTACAGTCATAATAGTGGTAAGAGAATGTGAGTCCATCGCCCATCTGTCTCCTCACATTACCATTGTCACTCGGTTGGAGCAGCCCTCCCTCGGTTCACTCAGGCTAATAGGGTGTCCCCTATTCGGTACCATCATAAGCCATACAACCCGTCGATATTCATCCATACATATAAATACATATATATAAGTGCATATTCATCAAATGCAATGTAAAATTATCAAGCAACTCACCATGATCTTTACGCTTGCCATTCAATTGTAATAAGTAACTTTATAGTTTTACAAATCAATGCCACATGCATAAATATTCACTTTATCATTTAATGAGAAATACATATGAAATTAGATATACCATGAGTTCAGAAGTTCATTTTCAAAACTATGCTCTTCTCGAACTATATTCCAAATTGTAAGCAATTCAGATAATTTTAATGCATTTCAGAAAAATTTAAAAGTGTAAATATCTCATAAATATAATCAAATACATGCTTAAAGATCAATAAGAGTATAGGGCAAGTCATATAAAGAATCATCTACTCACAAGGTAAGGGCTCCAGATTGGACAGCTCCAAAATGCACTTTTCCAATTCACATTTGATTAAATAGACTTTGAAAACGTGTTCGGAGGGTCCAAAATTTAAAAAAATGACTCTAGGAACTTGGTTACTATTTATGGTTGAAAAACACTATTCATCGCTGAAAAATACTATTCACCAAGAATAAAAAGTTGTCAGATAGCTGAAAACTTTCATATCTTAAGGTTTATCTAGTTTCTGAATTAATCTACGGTGTCAGATTTTCAATTTGAAGTCTCTAAGTAAGAGTTTCAGAGTTTATTTTTTTATGAGATTTTCTACTTCCGATCTATGGCGATTCTACGGTTGATTTAAGAAATTATTCAATCAAAATCATAATATTCTCCGTCCTGAATCCAGTAGTACCCTTAGTTTTGAGATCAAAGACCTGTAGACACTCTAGATCTAGAGAGAAAATATAGAGGTACTATTCACACTATTTACTATTCATTCTTTTCCTTTGCTTTCATCTTTTTGCATTCCATCTTCCTCTCTCCCTTTTCTCTTTTTTATTTATAATAATAATAATAATAATAATAATAATAATTTAATATTTATTTTTATTTTTATTTTATTTCATATATGTTCATATAAATACTGTTTTTATCCTAAAATATCCAAAAAATTTCTAAAAATTTACATTCTCATAAACCTTTAGTTAAACTCTTAAATCATGATTTTTCTTGATAAAAATATTAATAAAACAAATCACAAAATAAATATCTTTATATATAATAAAAGAAAGAATATTTCTAAAAATACAACAAAAATTTATTAAAGGCCAATATCATTATGTTAAGCAAAACAATAATTACTTTAATTAAAAGTATACTTGCTTTTAGGAGAATATAATCATTTTTTAAAAAATAAAAATATATTTGTTTATAGTAAAACATTATTATTTAAAAATAAAAATTACAGGATATTACAGAGATCCTGCCTATGGCGTTTAGAGCACACTCTAGAATACAAACATAGTATAATTCAAAGACTATGAGCCGTAGAAACAACGTAGACTCACCTAGAGAATATGTCACCTAACTGATCATCTATCTGTAAAATCAGACTCTGTATTCTTGTTTGAAAAATGTGGAAATATCGTGTAGTAAGTTTGACAACTCAATGAGCAGATAATATCTCCTATAACCTCTAAGGTCAGCACATAGATATACTCATGTTTTAAAATTTGTCACATAGAGAATACAATTAAGAAGTACATTTATATAGGACCCGCTTTTCAAATATTTTCAAATCAAAGGATATTCAGATATCAAAACTATATTTAGCACGGTATGATCATTAAACAAATATTGTTATGCATTAAAATATTTCACATGAAAACATTAGGAGTTATAGCAAAGGATGATGTTATGTTCAGCTGTATAAGTTACAGTAAAATATTAAGCTTTTGGGATAAAGTTATAACTTTCGTTGATACATAATTAACATACTATATATGCACTGAAAATCCACTCTTTTTACATAATACTCAATCATGTTACATCTCTCAATACACTCATTTGTTATACGCATGGTGACCGATCGACTACAATCACAATAAATAATTAGAGAATGTGAGTTCATTACCTATCTGTCTCCTCACATTACCACTGTCACCCGGTTGGAGTGACTCTCCCTTGGTTCACTCATGCTAATAGTGTAACATCCTTAATTTCGTTTCTTTTATTGATAAAGGTACATAAAAAATTTTAATTAAGGAAATAAAATTTTTTAGACAATATTTTAGATATCTAAGGAAATATAATCCTTAGAAATTCTCCACCTTATGTATATGCATAGAAAATGTTTCTAACATTAAGAGAACAAATAAAGAAGGAAAATCTAATAGGAAAGAAATTAGAAATAACATACTAAAGAGATGCAAAATTCTTGGATAAGGAAGATAAATTTTTAGAAACAAGTAAAGGTCTTAAAATTTCAAAGAACATTGAATTAGGGTAATTTTTCCTAATTCAAGAACTATAGTTACTAAGTTTAAAATCTTTACCCATACATTGGGCTTTTACCTATGGACACTTCATATAGAGTTTTTCCACTTCACATAAGTTTCTAGCAAGCCCATTGGATAACCTAAACAAGAAATTAAACATAGACTTGGACTAGGATATAGTAATTTCACCAATAGCCCAAAAATTATGAAAATGTGACCAAGCCCACCAAGAAAGGAAGAATTTTATCCAAAGCAAAGAAAATGGGTAGGACAAGCCCATAAGGGGTAAGAATAAGCCCAAATCCAAGAGGAAAAATAAAATAAAATAAATTAGATGATGATATAATAATAAGAATAAAGATTAGGTTACATGGCATTAAGACAAAAATTTAGCAAGTGGTGTGATTCTACATTCATCATTTAGGCAAGTGGCATGATAATACAAGGCTTTAGGACAAAAACATCTATATCCTTCACTCATAATTTTAGCAAGTGGTATGATAATACATGGTATTAGGACAAAACATTCATAGCCCACACAAATAATATCAACCAAATAATGGAGATTGAAGGGCTAGAAATTTGCCACTTAAAAAGGCAACCTATCATAATTGATTAAGACAAAAGAAAAATTAAATGAATCCCTAAATCAAAGGGACCTTGTCCCTTATCTTAAGAACATATCATCATAATTTTCAAAATACAAATCTCCTTTTCCTATGCATATCTTGACTAAGGAAGAGGAAGACAAGAACATAAGTTGTTTGTTTTCCAAAAATTCAACAAAGTGTATCTTAATTGTGATAAGGTAGATCCATGATCATGAAAGGTGAATTATTTGGTGGTCTATATAAGAGAACCCACCCTTACAACACTTTAATTTCGTCCAAGTGAGAAAGAGAGAGAAATAGAAGCAAGGTAGAGTGAGGAAAGGAGAGAAGAGAGAAGAAGAAAGGAAGGAAGAAGAAGGAGAAGTTTAGAAAGCTAAAGGTAAGTTTAACAATACTTCTTTTTGAAGAAAACTTTTGAAACTTATAATATTTATATGAGATTTTGATCTTAGAACTTTTATGATTGGTCATGATGTTGCTATATCATGTTACATATTGATCTTGCATGTGATGTATGTTTGAATACTTAGGTTGGTGTAGATAGTTCTGCATGGTTATGGTTATGGGTGGCAGAATTTTAAGTTTCGGTATTTTAATTTCTGGGAACAATATATAAGGAATTAAAATAAATGGTTAACATAAGAATTAAAGATATATGTGTCCCGGATTTTTAGCCACTGGAATCATTCCATTTGGAGTCCATATGAGGTAGATATGGTCTGATTAGTAGTCAAAGGTCAGAAAATGAATCATCAGGGAAGAATATGTTAGGATAGCTTCGGTAATTTAATTTCTGGGAATTATTGGTAGGGAATTAAAATAAATGGTTAACATAAGAATTAAAGATAAATGTGTCATGGATTTTTAGCCACTGGAATCATTCCATTTGGAGTCCATATGAGGTAGCTATGGTCTGATTAGTAGTCAAAGGTCAGAAAATGAATCATCAGGGAAGAATATGTTAGGATAGCTTCGGTAATTTAATTTCTGGGAATTATTGGTAGGGAATTAAAATAAATGGTCAACATAAGAATTAAAGATATGTGTGTCATGGATGTTTAGCCACTGGAATCATTCAATTTGGAGTTCACATGTGGTAGATATGGTCCAATTAGTAAGCCAAGGTCAGAAAATGGTTCATCAGGGAAGATTATGTTAGGACAGCTTTTGTATTTTAATTTCTGGTAATTTTCTTTATGGAATTAAAATAAATGGTTAACATGAAAGTTATATATCTATGTCTCATGGAAATATACCCACTGGAATTATGCAATTTGGAGTTCATATGAGGTAGATATAATCCGATTAGTAAGCAGAGGTCAGAAAATGTTTATTCAGGGAAGAGTATGTTATTAATGCTTTAGTTTTTGAATTTCTGGGAATATTCTGTAGGGAATTAAAATAGCGCGCCAACATAACAATTATAGATATATGGCTCATGGATTTTTACCAACTGGAATAACGCAATTTGGAGTTCCAATTTGGGAGATATGGTCTAATTAGTCAGTAATGGTCAGAACCTATCCGAGAGGAACTATCATGTACTTTTATGGAGTAATATCACCTTTGTTTCTTAATTTTTCGCTACAATGTTCAACATAATAGTTTTAGATAATTGTTTTATCTTGAAATCGACACCAAGATCACCTACATCAGAGTTAAATTGAGGGAGTTATGCTCTGATTAGTAAGAGAAGGTTAGATAGGATGAAAACCTGCATCAAGAAAATAAAGAAATAAAATTAGTATTTAAAAAAGAAGATGAATCTTAATAAATGACTAGTATAGCCATAGCCATTGCCATTGCATGAACTTACTACCATTTTAAGTGTGTAATTTTTAACATGGAATTTACCCTAGTACTCATATAAATTTACAAGAAGTTTTGAAAGTGCCGGTTTTATTTGAAAAATCTTAGTATGCTCCGTGGTTGCAGTATTTTCACATCAGAAAAGAATTATTCTAGTTACTGGAAAACAAAATTGTGATTTGTGAAAAGTGCATGTCTAAGGAAAGCTCTGGCAAGGAAAGACATGGTACTTAAGCGTGTCCATTAGTGACCCACCTCTCTTTCCTGGGAACTTTTCTGGTGCGCTGTTTACAGACTATAATTACTATCCAGTTACTAAGGTATTAGTATGGAATTTTGACATGGAAATGTTTTATAAAGTGATATTTTAAATGGTTATGTTCATGGCATGATTACCAATGATTTATGGTAATAGTTATATTTTGATGAACATACTTGTTATTGAAAGCATATTTTTGGCTATCATTGTGAAAAGAAAAGAAATGAGCACGGTCACATGGCAATCCGTGTGGTGCACCAGTAGGGGACGCCCTACCAACGGTTATGTTCATGATAATAAGAAAAGAAAGAGAAAGTGTGCCATGTCGGACGGAGCGAGATAAGCCCGTACCGAAAAGTAGAGAATACTCACCCTGACCGGGGTAGCTTGAAGTAAGAATAAGTGGATAGCCATCATATGAAATTCGAAAAATAGTTATTCATGCCATACATGTCATAACTGTATAATTTTCATGTGCATGATAAAGTGCATTCATGTGACCTAAAGATATTTTCTGTAGTTTATACAGCTGAACATGACGTGATGAACTATATTGATGGTAAATTATGATTTATTGTTGAACTTACTGGGATTTAATTCTCACTATATTTCCATATCATGTTCAGAAGAATAAATATGCAGATATTCTCTATGACACTTATTATCTCTGTACGTTGGATCGAGGTGCCCTACCTTGGGCAACTTCCAGTTATTTCTGATGTAACTGTCGTAGATGTAACTGAGATTCCGGTGGACGTGCCACCCGAACCAGTGTCCCCGGAAGTAGTCGATATAGATGATTAGAACTAATTTGTATCTTTGTACAAATGTTTGTAAAATAATGGTGTGTAGTTTGTAAAATAATAGTGTGTATGGAAACTCAGTATTGTATAAATTAAATAAATGTTATATTGAGTTAAGTTGTAACGCGGTAATAACTTCATGGTATTTAAAAAAAAAAAAAATTACATAAATGGAGTTGTTACATAATTGGTATCAGAGCAGGTCGATCCTAGATGGCCAGTAGTTGGATGGTTATCTGAATCGATCTTATAGTGTCTTGAGTATGTTGTGGTTGTGCTGTGTAGGGGATCAGTGATTCATATAGGTAAGAAATTACTAGTGTTTCCTATCTATATGCCGAGGTGGTGTTATGACTGCTATTAAATATTTTTGAACTAACTATTGGGCTTGATCACCTCAATAGCAGCATAACTTTGTTTTGTACCATAGTAGGAAATGGCACCACCAAGGAGGAATCCAGCAACCAATGCAGAGGAAACCCTGCACAACCTGGCCACAGCAATTCGAGACCAAGTTATGACCACCAACCAAATTTTACAACATCTCCAGAATGCTAATAACACAAATGTTGAGATTGGTCCTAACAACCGGACGGCTGGAAAAGATAATGGTATATCCGAGTTCCTGAGGACTAGACCACCTTGTTTCCAAGGTGGTTATGACCCAACGGTAGCCGAAAGGTGGATTAGGGAATTAGAGAAAATCTTTGAAGTGATGGGCTGTACTGAAGAGCAGCAAATCATTTTTGCTGCATATATGTTAAAGGATGAAGCAGAATACTGGTGGCGTGGAGCTAGAGAACTTTTAGCTCATCAAGGAAGACAGATCACCTGGCAAGTGTTCAAGGACATTTTTTTTGAAAAGTACTTTCCAAGTACTGTACGGGCAGAGAAAGAGATCGAATTTCTCCAACTCAGGCAAGGAAGCATGACCGTGGACCAGTATATCGCAAGGTTCGAGGAGCTGTCTAAGTTCTCCTCTTATCTGCGATATAACCCAGATGAAGCATGGAAGGCGGTTAAGTTTGAAGCGGGACTAAACCCGGAGTTAAAGAATGCTGTTATAGCTATGGAGATCAGGGAGTTTGTACCTCTGATAAATAAATGCAGACTCCTGGAAAAGAGTTTAAGGGCAGTGGAAGACGAGAAGCAAAGGCGAAACCTATGGAAAAGGAAGAAAAATTTTCCCAACCCTAGAAAGAACGTGAGAAGAAGTGGATATGGAGCTGGTAAGAGGCCATTGATTGCGGGTCCTAGGCCTTTTCAACAAGACCTCGCCTCAGTCAAGTGCGCTAAATGCGGACGCATGCATGGTAACCGGCCATGCTACATGGGACAAGATGTCTGCTTCAATTGCGGACAGAAGGGACATTTTGCGAGAAACTGCCCACAGAATGTAGGAAAGCAGCCAGAACAGAGGCCTCAGGTGAAAGGAAGGGTTTTCACCCTGAGCGGCCAAGAGGCAGCTCAATCTTCTGAAATGATTCAAGGTACATGCTATATTTATGGATTTGCTCTTATGGTGTTATTTGACTCTGGTGCTAGTCATTCATTTATATCAGAAGAATGTATTAGGAAGTTTCAGTTCCCTATTTCTGAAACTCCCTATGAGCTATCTGTAGTAACCCCTACAGGGGAACGGGTATTAACTTCCTCTGTATGTAAGGACTGTCAAGTCACCATCCAGGAGAAAACTTTTTCTGTAGACCTCGTCAGTTTACCTTTAAGAGGTATTGAGGTCATTCTAGGGTTAGACTGGATGTCTAGAAATCGAGTCTTGTTGAATTGTTGTAACAAGACCGTTGAATTTCTACCTTCTACTCCGAAAGAGGAGGTCCAGTTATTGATGTTAAATGCCAATCAAGTTAATAGGGAGTTGAAGAATGGAGTACTTGGATACATTCTCTTGTATTTATCAAACCTAGAAGTCGAATCGAAACTTGATGAAATTCCAATAGCCAACGAGTTTCCTGAAGTGTTTCCATCAGATATTCCAGGCTTACCTCCCAAGAGAGAGATAGAGTTCTCTATTGATCTCCTACCTGGGACAGGGCCTATCTCTATTGCACCATATCGAATGGCCTCGAAGGAACTACAAGAACTAAAGAAGCAGTTGGAGGAACTATTAGACAAGCAATTCATTAGACCGAGTGTATCACCTTGGGGAGCTCCTGTATTGTTTGTTAAGAAGAAAGACGGGAGTTTGAGACTATGCATAGATTACAGACAGCTGAATAAGGTGACTATCAAAAATAAGTATCCTCTCCCTAGGATAGATGACTTATTGGATCAATTAAAGGGAGCCTCCATCTTTTCTAAAATTGACTTGCGGTCAGGATATCATCAGATTAGGATTAAGGAGGAGGACGTACCAAAAACTGCCTTCAGGACTAGGTATGGGCACTATGAGTTTCTCGTAATGCCCTTCGGGTTAACGAATGCACCTGCAATTTTCATGGATTACATGAATCGCATTTTTCGACCCTACCTAGATCAATTTGTTGTAGTGTTCATTGATGACATCCTGATATATTCTAAGAGTGAGAAAGAACATGAACAACATCTCCGAATCGTGCTGCAAGTGCTGAAAGAGAAAAAGTTATATGCTAAATTGGAGAAGTGTGAATTTTGGCTGTCAGAGGTGAAGTTTCTCGGACATGTCATCTCTAATAGAGGGGTAGCCGTAGATCCTAGCAAGACGGAAGCAGTGATTAAGTGGGAGATACCAAAGACGGTTACGGAAATCAGAAGTTTCCTTGGTTTGGCAGGATACTACAGGAGATTTATACAAAACTTCTCTCGTATAGCCTTGCCATTGACTAAATTGACCAGGAAGGGAAGTCCTTTCAAATGGACTGATCAATGTGATGCTAGTTTTCAGGAGCTGAAGACAAGACTAACCACTCCTCCTGTTTTAATTATTCCAGACCCCACAGGACATTTTGAAGTGTATAGTGATGCTTCAAAGAAAGGGCTAGGGTGTGTGTTAATGCAAGACAAGAGAGTAGTTGCTTACGCCTCTAGACAACTAAGACCCCACGAAGGAAACTATCCAACCCATGATCTTGAATTAGCGGCAGTAGTGTTTGCCTTAAAGATTTGGCGACACTATTTGTACGGGGCAACCTTTGAAGTATATTGTGATCATAAGAGTCTTAAATACCTCTTTGATCAGAAGGAGTTAAATATGAGGCAACGAAGATGGGTAGAATTCCTCAATGACTACAAGTTTGAGATAAAGTATCATCCCGGAAAGGCGAATGTTGTAGCAGATGCCTTGAGTCGAAAATCTCTGCATATGGGTCAGATGATGGTGTATGAGATGCAGATGCTAGAGGAGTTTCGAAATTTGAAGCTAGCCCCTACTCTTACTCCAAAGAATCTAGTCATTAATGGTTTAAGTATAGGGTCTGACCTTAGAGCCCAGATCAAAGAAGCTCAAGCTCACGATCAATACTTACAAGATCATAAAGACCAAGGTAATTTTTCTGTAATGGAAGATGGAGCAATCATGTATCAGGGAAGGATTTGTGTCCCTCAAGAACAAGAGTTGAGGACTAAGATACTGCAGGAAGCGCATCAAAGTAAATACACAATCCATCCTGGATGCACTAAAATGTACCAGGATTTAAAAAGGATGTATTGGTGGCCAGGGATGAAAAATGACATTGCTGAGTTTGTGGCGAAATGTCTCATTTGTCAAAAGGTGAAGGTGGAACATCAAAAGCCAGCGGGATTTCTACAACCTCTTGAGATCCCTAAATGGAAATGGGATAGTATTTCGATGGACTTTGTTGTAGGTTTACCTAAGACTTCAGTGGGACATGACTCTATCTGGGTAATAGTTGACAGATTAACCAAATCTGCTCACTTTTTGCCCATAAAAATAAACTTTTCACTAGATAAATTGGCCCAATTGTACGTTCAGGAAATAGTTAGACTCCATGGGATTCCCTTAAATATTGTTTCTGATAGAGATCCGAGGTTCACGTCGAGGTTTTGGAAGGCGTTGCAAGAAGCTTTTGGTACTCAATTGCGGTTCAGTACTGCCTACCATCCTCAAACTGACGGGCAGACAGAACGAACCATTCAAACCCTAGAAGATATGTTGAGGGCCTGTGTGATAGAGCAAGGTAAAGGATGGGATAAGTACCTACCTTTAGTAGAGTTTGCTTATAATAATAGCTATCACTCTAGCATTAAGATGGCCCCCTATGAAGCTTTATACGGTAGAAAGTGCCGATCTCCACTATGTTGGTTCGAGGTAGGAGAAAAGAACTTGTTAGGTCCTGATTTAGTTCAACAAACCACTGAACAAATCAGGATGATACGAAACAAAATACTTACAGCTCAGAGTCGGCAAAAGAGTTACTATGATAAGAGACATAGACCTTTAGAGTTTGAGGAAGGAGACCATGTATTTCTGAAACTTTCCCCGACTACTGGAGTTGGTAGGTCTCTCAAAACAAGAAAGTTAAGTCCGCGATTTTTAGGACCCTACCAAATTCTAAAGAAAGTTGGGACATCAGCATATCAAGTTGCTCTCCCACCTAATTTGTCCAACCTGCATAATGTTTTCCACGTATCACAGCTGCGGAAGTATCTTTCAGATTCATCACATATAATACTGGATGAACCAATCCAAATAAAGGAGAACATGACATACCAGCTAGTACCTGCATCCATATTGGACACTGACGTGAAGCAACTGAGAAATAAAACCATTCCCCTAGTTAAGGTGTTATGGGAAGGTTTGACTCCGGAAGAAGCAACTTGGGAGCTGGAAGAAGTCATGAGGAAGAAATATCCGCAATTGTTCTTATAAGGTAATTTCTGAAATTTTGAGGACAAAATTTCTTTTAGGGGGAGAGAAATGTAACATCCTTAATTTCGTTTCTTTTATTGATAAAGGTACATAAAAAATTTTAATTAAGGAAATAAAATTTTTTAGACAATATTTTAGATATCTAAGGAAATATAATCCTTAGAAATTCTCCACCTTATGTATATGCATAGAAAATGTTTCTAACATTAAGAGAACAAATAAAGAAGGAAAATCTAATAGGAAAGAAATTAGAAATAACATACTAAAGAGATGCAAAATTCTTGGATAAGGAAGATAAATTTTTAGAAACAAGTAAAGGTCTTAAAATTTCAAAGAACATTGAATTAGGGTAATTTTTCCTAATTCAAGAACTATAGTTACTAAGTTTAAAATCTTTACCCATACATTGGGCTTTTACCTATGGACACTTCATATAGAGTTTTTCCACTTCACATAAGTTTCTAGCAAGCCCATTGGATAACCTAAACAAGAAATTAAACATAGACTTGGACTAGGATATAGTAATTTCACCAATAGCCCAAAAATTATGAAAATGTGACCAAGCCCACCAAGAAAGGAAGAATTTTATCCAAAGCAAAGAAAATGGGTAGGACAAGCCCATAAGGGGTAAGAATAAGCCCAAATCCAAGAGGAAAAATAAAATAAAATAAATTAGATGATGATATAATAATAAGAATAAAGATTAGGTTACATGGCATTAAGACAAAAATTTAGCAAGTGGTGTGATTCTACATTCATCATTTAGGCAAGTGGCATGATAATACAAGGCTTTAGGACAAAAACATCTATATCCTTCACTCATAATTTTAGCAAGTGGTATGATAATACATGGTATTAGGACAAAACATTCATAGCCCACACAAATAATATCAACCAAATAATGGAGATTGAAGGGCTAGAAATTTGCCACTTAAAAAGGCAACCTATCATAATTGATTAAGACAAAAGAAAAATTAAATGAATCCCTAAATCAAAGGGACCTTGTCCCTTATCTTAAGAACATATCATCATAATTTTCAAAATACAAATCTCCTTTTCCTATGCATATCTTGACTAAGGAAGAGGAAGACAAGAACATAAGTTGTTTGTTTTCCAAAAATTCAACAAAGTGTATCTTAATTGTGATAAGGTAGATCCATGATCATGAAAGGTGAATTATTTGGTGGTCTATATAAGAGAACCCACCCTTACAACACTTTAATTTCGTCCAAGTGAGAAAGAGAGAGAAATAGAAGCAAGGTAGAGTGAGGAAAGGAGAGAAGAGAGAAGAAGAAAGGAAGGAAGAAGAAGGAGAAGTTTAGAAAGCTAAAGGTAAGTTTAACAATACTTCTTTTTGAAGAAAACTTTTGAAACTTATAATATTTATATGAGATTTTGATCTTAGAACTTTTATGATTGGTCATGATGTTGCTATATCATGTTACATATTGATCTTGCATGTGATGTATGTTTGAATACTTAGGTTGGTGTAGATAGTTCTGCATGGTTATGGTTATGGGTGGCAGAATTTTAAGTTTCGGTATTTTAATTTCTGGGAACAATATATAAGGAATTAAAATAAATGGTTAACATAAGAATTAAAGATATATGTGTCCCGGATTTTTAGCCACTGGAATCATTCCATTTGGAGTCCATATGAGGTAGATATGGTCTGATTAGTAGTCAAAGGTCAGAAAATGAATCATCAGGGAAGAATATGTTAGGATAGCTTCGGTAATTTAATTTCTGGGAATTATTGGTAGGGAATTAAAATAAATGGTTAACATAAGAATTAAAGATAAATGTGTCATGGATTTTTAGCCACTGGAATCATTCCATTTGGAGTCCATATGAGGTAGCTATGGTCTGATTAGTAGTCAAAGGTCAGAAAATGAATCATCAGGGAAGAATATGTTAGGATAGCTTCGGTAATTTAATTTCTGGGAATTATTGGTAGGGAATTAAAATAAATGGTCAACATAAGAATTAAAGATATGTGTGTCATGGATGTTTAGCCACTGGAATCATTCAATTTGGAGTTCACATGTGGTAGATATGGTCCAATTAGTAAGCCAAGGTCAGAAAATGGTTCATCAGGGAAGATTATGTTAGGACAGCTTTTGTATTTTAATTTCTGGTAATTTTCTTTATGGAATTAAAATAAATGGTTAACATGAAAGTTATATATCTATGTCTCATGGAAATATACCCACTGGAATTATGCAATTTGGAGTTCATATGAGGTAGATATAATCCGATTAGTAAGCAGAGGTCAGAAAATGTTTATTCAGGGAAGAGTATGTTATTAATGCTTTAGTTTTTGAATTTCTGGGAATATTCTGTAGGGAATTAAAATAGCGCGCCAACATAACAATTATAGATATATGGCTCATGGATTTTTACCAACTGGAATAACGCAATTTGGAGTTCCAATTTGGGAGATATGGTCTAATTAGTCAGTAATGGTCAGAACCTATCCGAGAGGAACTATCATGTACTTTTATGGAGTAATATCACCTTTGTTTCTTAATTTTTCGCTACAATGTTCAACATAATAGTTTTAGATAATTGTTTTATCTTGAAATCGACACCAAGATCACCTACATCAGAGTTAAATTGAGGGAGTTATGCTCTGATTAGTAAGAGAAGGTTAGATAGGATGAAAACCTGCATCAAGAAAATAAAGAAATAAAATTAGTATTTAAAAAAGAAGATGAATCTTAATAAATGACTAGTATAGCCATAGCCATTGCCATTGCATGAACTTACTACCATTTTAAGTGTGTAATTTTTAACATGGAATTTACCCTAGTACTCATATAAATTTACAAGAAGTTTTGAAAGTGCCGGTTTTATTTGAAAAATCTTAGTATGCTCCGTGGTTGCAGTATTTTCACATCAGAAAAGAATTATTCTAGTTACTGGAAAACAAAATTGTGATTTGTGAAAAGTGCATGTCTAAGGAAAGCTCTGGCAAGGAAAGACATGGTACTTAAGCGTGTCCATTAGTGACCCACCTCTCTTTCCTGGGAACTTTTCTGGTGCGCTGTTTACAGACTATAATTACTATCCAGTTACTAAGGTATTAGTATGGAATTTTGACATGGAAATGTTTTATAAAGTGATATTTTAAATGGTTATGTTCATGGCATGATTACCAATGATTTATGGTAATAGTTATATTTTGATGAACATACTTGTTATTGAAAGCATATTTTTGGCTATCATTGTGAAAAGAAAAGAAATGAGCACGGTCACATGGCAATCCGTGTGGTGCACCAGTAGGGGACGCCCTACCAACGGTTATGTTCATGATAATAAGAAAAGAAAGAGAAAGTGTGCCATGTCGGACGGAGCGAGATAAGCCCGTACCGAAAAGTAGAGAATACTCACCCTGACCGGGGTAGCTTGAAGTAAGAATAAGTGGATAGCCATCATATGAAATTCGAAAAATAGTTATTCATGCCATACATGTCATAACTGTATAATTTTCATGTGCATGATAAAGTGCATTCATGTGACCTAAAGATATTTTCTGTAGTTTATACAGCTGAACATGACGTGATGAACTATATTGATGGTAAATTATGATTTATTGTTGAACTTACTGGGATTTAATTCTCACTATATTTCCATATCATGTTCAGAAGAATAAATATGCAGATATTCTCTATGACACTTATTATCTCTGTACGTTGGATCGAGGTGCCCTACCTTGGGCAACTTCCAGTTATTTCTGATGTAACTGTCGTAGATGTAACTGAGATTCCGGTGGACGTGCCACCCGAACCAGTGTCCCCGGAAGTAGTCGATATAGATGATTAGAACTAATTTGTATCTTTGTACAAATGTTTGTAAAATAATGGTGTGTAGTTTGTAAAATAATAGTGTGTATGGAAACTCAGTATTGTATAAATTAAATAAATGTTATATTGAGTTAAGTTGTAACGCGGTAATAACTTCATGGTATTTAAAAAAAAAAAAAATTACATAAATGGAGTTGTTACAAATAGAGCATCCCCTACTCAGTACTATTTCAAGCCATACAATGTATAATTATTAAGCAATTTGCCATGAGCTTTACGCTTGTCATTCAATCATAATCAATAACTTTATAGTTTTACAAATCAATACTTCGTGCACATAATATTCACTTTATCAAATAATGATAAATACATTCAGAACCATATATTCAATAAATTTCAAAATCTATTTATAAAACCATACTCTTCTTGAACTATATGCTAGTTCGTAAGTAAAATAGATATTTTAACACATTTCAGAAACTTATAATAGCATAAATAATTTTGTAAACAGAACAAATTATATATTTTAAGTTCAAGAAGAGCATAGGAAAAGTCATAGAAATAATTATCTACTCGTGGGGTAAGGGCTCTATGTTGAATAGTCCCAAAATATACTTTTTCAATTTGAATTTGACCAAATAGACCTCAAAAACGTGTTCAGAGAGTCCGAAAACTTAAGAAATGACTCAGGGATCGCAAAATTTGACCTTCGGGAGTTTGGTCAACACTGGTCAACTGATGGGTACTATTTACGGTCGAGATTACTATTCATCGTCGGAATCACTATTTATGCTGGTGGGATTTACTGTTTACGACAGATAAAAAGTTGTCAGATTGCTAAAAAAAATTTATATCCTGAGATTTATCTATCTCCTAAATCTATTTACAGCGTCAGATTTTCAATTTGAAGATTCTAAATAGGAGTTTCAAAGTTTACCTTTTTCTAAAATTTTCTACTTCTAATCTGTAGTGATTCTAAGGCCGAATTGAAAAATTATTCAGCCAAAATCATAGTACTTTTTGTCTTGAATTCAATGGTACCCTCAGTTTTGTGATCGGAAGTTTGTAGGAACTCTAGATCTAGAGAAAAAATATAGAGAAAAAAATATTATTCACACTATTCACTCACTCATGGAACATAGATTTCTCTTCACGCTTGCATCACTCCCCTTTTTTTCTTTCTTCTTTTTTTTTAAAAATATTATTTATTTATTGAATAATTAAAATTTATTATTATTATTATTATTTTATATACATAATAATGTTATTTTTCATCTTAAAATATCTCAAAGTTTTTAAAAAATTTATAATTTTGTAAAACTTTAGTTGAACTCTTAAATCATGATTTTTTTAATAAATATTTTAATAAAAAAATCATAATATAAAATAACTTGATGCATATTAAAAGAAAATAAATTATAAAAAATAAATAAATTTTTTTAAAGTTAAATATAATTATTTTAAGTAAAAAAAATTATTTTAAGTAAAAACGTATTTACTTTTAGCAAAACATAATCATTTTATATTTATTTATAGCAAAACATTATTATTTAAAAATTACAAAATATGACATGTACATACATACATACATGTATGTATATATGTACATATATATATATATATATATATATATATATATGTATGTATGTATGTATGTTTATAAATATGTGTGTGTATATACATACATACATATGTATGTATGTATGTATGTATATACACACACATGTTTATATACATACATATGTATGTATATACACACACATATTTATAAACATACATACATACATACATATATATATATATATATATATATATATATATATATATATATATATATATATATATATATATATATATATATGTATATAAATATATATATATATATATCTATATATATGTATATATATATATATATATATATATATATGTATATATATATATATACATATATATATATATATATATATATATATATATGTATATAAATATATGTGTGTGTATGTATATATATATACATATATATATATGTATGTATATAAATATGTGTGTGTATATACACACATACATATGTATGTATATACACACACATGTTTATATACATACATATATATATATATATATATATATATATATATATATATATATATATATATATATGTATATATGTATATAAATATATGTGTGTGTATGTATATATATAATATGTGTATATATATGTATGTATATAAATATATGTGTGTGTATGTATATATATTATGTAATAGCCGTAAATTTAACGAAATTTCAAATAAAGAAAATTTGGAATAAAAGAGATAATTTTGAAAATGGGGATTTCAATTAAAGAAAATTTGAAATTTAAAGAGATGATTTTGAAAATGGAGTTAGGACCTGGTGAAAATAAGTTATTATTTACATGGATTAAAGAATTATAAAAGAAATGTGAGAAATTTACGTTTCGGGGCAAAAATGTAATTTTTTAAAAGTTTCGGGGTTAAAATGTAATTAAGAAAATTTTGTAAGGACCTCCCTCAAAAAGTGAAATTTTGCAGAAAGGTCTCCCGGGATATTTTAAGGGCCTCAACCACTCCAGAAGTTGGTCATTTGCAGATTTTTTCATCTCTTTTCAGAAAATTCTCCCCGAAAACCCTCTAACTTCTCTCTAAGATTTCTCCGCCTACGGATCTCGGATTTCGACACCACCACCACCAACGGACTCACGACGAAGAGTTCTTCAAATCCATCAGATTGGTTTCTGGAGAATTGGCCAGAAATTGGCTGAAAAATTAAAAAAAAAATCGGCCAAAAAGGTAACCCCTGAAACTCCTATTTTTAGTTCTCAAAAGCAATAACTAACACCGTAGATCGATCTAGAAGGCACTGAAACCTTTGGATCTCAAATTTTAGCCAGCTTCACCACTGCACGTGCCCCCACGTGCCGCATTTCTCTCGGCGAGTGAAGCCCACGTGCAGCTCCTTGGGCGACGCGTGTAGCGTGTGGCAGCCGAACCTCCTTGCGTTGACCTGCATTGACCGAGCTCCTGGAGGCCAAATTTCACAAATCCAGAGTCATTTTTAAGGTTTTCGGACGTTTTGGACTTGATTTTGGAATTTATTTTGCTGAATTCGGATCAAAAACTAAGATTTTAAGGGTGTCCAACTTTGTACTTCAAAGTGGTGAGTAAATAATTATTCCTATAGCTTGTTTTTACTCTTCTTGAACTTTTCATTGATAAATGAGTATGATTACATGTTATTTATATGTTCATATGTTTCTGAAATGGTTTGAAATATTTGAAATGATTGAGAAATGATATCTAGTTCAAGAAGAGTATGATTTTTGAAATAGATTTTGAAATGCTTTGAATACGTTATTTCTAAATGCATTTCGCATTACATGGCAAAGAAAATATGATATGCATGTGACATTGATTTTTACAGTGTTATGTTTGCCTCGGATATGGGCATGATTATATGATTCCTCTGATTGGAAAATTTATGATAAAGGATTTTGTACTGAGACTGAAAACTCTGTTTTGAATGATACGTAAAGTGATAAGTTGCCGAATATGATTGTATGGCGAGTTGTTTGATAATTATGCATTGCATTTGATGGATATGTGTAACATCCCGTAATTTTTAGATATTTTCCTTAGAAATTCTTCACCTTACATATATGTATAGAAATGTTCTAATATTAATGGAATAGGTAAAGAAAGAAAACCTAAGAGGAAATATTAGAAATAAACATGCTAAAGAAAGGTGAAATTCTTAGGTAAAGAAAGAAATTTTTTTGTGAAGTAAGTAAAGGTCTTAAAATTTCAAGAAGATCGGATTAGGGTAATTTTTCTTAATTTAAGAGCAAAAGTTACTAAGTTTAGTATCTCCACCCGTAATTGGGCTTTAACCTATGGACACTTCATATAGAGTTTTTCTACTTCACATGAATTTTTAGCAAGTCAATAGGATAGCCCAAGGAAGAAATAAAACATAGACTTGGACTAGGATATAGAAATTGGACCGGTAGCCCAAAAATCATGAAAATGTGACCAAGCCCATTATGAAAGTTAGAATTTTAACCAAAGTAAAGAAAATGGGCAAGAATGAGCCCAAACCCAAGAGGAAAAATAAAAATAAAAATAAAATTAAAGTGATGAAATAATGGTGTAATCAAGATTAGGTGACATGGCATTAAGACAAAAATTTAGCAAGTGGTGTGATTCTACATTCATCATTTTGGCAAGTGGCATAATAATACAAGGTTTTAGGACAAAAACATCTATATACTACACTCATAATTTTAGCAAGTGGTATCATAAGACATAGCATTAGGACAAAACATCTCTATCCCACATAAATAATTTCAACCAAATAATGGAGATTGAAGGGCTAGAAATTTGCCACTTAAAAAGGCAACCTATTATAATTGATTAAGACAAAAGAAAAAGTAAATGAATTCCTAAATCAAAGGGGCCTTGTCCCATATCTTAAGAACATATTATCATAATTTTCAAAATACAAATCTCCTTTTCCAATGCATATCTTGACTAAGGAAGAGGAAGACAAGAACATAAGTTGTTTGTTTTCCAAAAATTCAACAAAGTGTATCCTAATTGTGATAAGTTAGACCCATGATCATGAAAGCTGAATTATTTGGTGGTCTCTATAAGAAAACCCACCCTTACAACATTAGAATTTCGTCCAAGTGAGGGAGAGGAAAAATAGAAGCAAGGTAGAGTGAGGAAAGGAGAGGAAGAAAGGAAGAAAGGAAGAAAGAGGAAGGAGAAGTCTAGGAGACTAAGTACTCCAGGTAAGTTTAACAATATTTCTTTTTGAAGAAATTTTTTGAAATTTATAATATTTATATGAGATTTTGATCTTAGAACTTTTATGATTGGTCATGATGTTGCTATATCATGTTACATATTGATCTTGCATGTGATGTATGTTTGAATACTTAGGTTGGTGTAGATACTTCTGCATGGGTATGGCTATGGGTGGCAGAATTTTAAGCTTCGGTATTTTAATTTCTTAGAACCATCTATAAGGAATTAAAATAAATGGTTAACATAAGAATTAAAGATATATGTGTCACGGATTTTGACCCACTGGAATCATTCAATTTGGAGTCCATATGAGGTAGCTACGGTCTGATTAGTAGTCAAAGGTCAGAAAATGGGTCATCAGGGAAGAATATGTTAGGATAGCTTCGGTATTTTAATTTCTGGGAATTATCTATATGGAATTAAAATAAATGGTTAACATAAGAATTATAGCTATGTGTGTCATGGATTTTAAGGCACTAGAATCATTCAATTTGGAGTCCATATGTGGAAGATATGAGCTAATTAGTAGTCAAAGGTCAGAAAATGGTTCATCAGGGAAGATTATGTTAAAACAGCTTCTGTATTTTAATTTCTGGGTATTATCTGTATGGAATTAAAATAAATGGTTAACATAAGAATTATAGCTATGTGTGTTATGGATTTTTAGCCACTGGAATCATTCAATTTGGAGTCCATATAAGGAAGATATGAGCTTATTAGTAGTCAAAGGTCAGAAAATGGTTCATCAGGGAAGAATATGTTAGGACAGCTTCTGTATTTTAATTTCTGGGAATTATCTGTATGGTATTAAAATAAATAGTTAACATAAGAATTATAGATATTTTTGTCGCGGATTTTGAGCCACTGGAGTCATTCAATTGGGAGTCCATATGAGGAATATATGAGCCGATTAGTAGTCAAAGGTCAGAAAATGGGTCATCAGGGAAGAATATGTTAGGATAGCTTCGGTATTTTAATTTCTGGGAATTATCTGTAGGGAATTCAAATAAATAGTTAACATAAGAATTCAAGATATATGTGTCATGGGTTTGTAGCCACTGGAACCATTCAATTTAGAGTGCATATGATGTATATATCGTCTGATTAGTAAGCAAAGGTCAGAAAATAGTTTATCAGGGAAGAATATGTTAGGATAGCTTCGGTATTTTAATTTCTGGGGACACTCTATAAGGAATTAATATAAACAGTTAACATATGAATTATAGATAGATGTGTCACGGATTTTCAGCCACTGGAATCACTTAATTTGGAATTCATATGTGAGATATGGACAGATTAGTAGCTAAAGGTCAGAACCTATCCGAGAGGAACTATCCTATACTTTGAGGGAGTAATATCACCTTGATTTCTTAATATTTCGCTAATCTGTTCAACATAATAGTTTTAGATAATTATTTTATCTTGAAATAGACAACAAGATCACGTACATCGGAGTTCAATTGAGGGAGTTATGCTCTGATTAGTAAGAGAAGGTTAGATGTGATGAAAACCTGCATCAAGAAAATAAAGGAATAAAATTAATATTTAAGAAAGAAGATGAATCTTATAAATGAAAATAATAAATAACTAGTATAGCCATAGCCATTGCCATTGCCATTGTATGAACTTCTTACCATCTTAAGTGTGAAATTTTGACATGAAAATATTTTATAAAGTGATATTTGAAATGGTTATGTTCATGGCAGGATTACCAATGATTTTTGGTAATAGTTATATTTTGATGAACATACTTGTTATTGAAAGCATATTTTTGGCTATCATTGTGAAAAGAAAAGAAATGAGTACGGTCACATGGCAATCCGTGTGGTGCACCAGTAGGGGACGCCCTACCAACGGTTATGATCATGATAATGAGAAAAGAAAGAGAAAGTGGGCCATGTCGGACGGAGCGAGAAAAGCCAGTATCGAAGAGTAGAGGATACTCACCCTGACCGGGGTAGCTTGAAATGAGAATAAGTTGATGGCCATCATATGATATTTTGAAAATAGTTAATCCTGTCATACATATTGATGTGATCTTAATTAAGCATGATTTTAATACCTTTATGCTTACCTTTTGTTTGATTTAAGTAAAATATAATTAGGAATTAGCTTAGTTTTGTGTTTTGTGTTGTAGGAACAAAGGAAGAAGAAAATGGAAGAAAATAATAAGAAAATCATGAAGAATGCTGATTTCTGACCTTTCATCACTAATGGAAGCATATCTCACTCATTTTAGCTCCGATTGAGCTGATTCCAGCGGCTATGGAAAGAAGAAACATAGAGCTACAACTTTCGTGTTCGGCACTTTGGCAAAATCCGGCGTTTTCTAGGCGCCGCGGCGCTCACAATACAGCACCACGGCGGCCCGTCATGGATGTCTCGTAGCGCCGCGGCGCTGGTTATTGGCGCCGCGGCGCCCTTGCCCCAGAACCACGAGCGCCGTGGCGCTGCATGGGTACGCCGCGGCGCCCGTGTACGAAGAATGGAGCGCCGCGGCGCTGCATGGTGCGCTGCGGCACCCCGTGGATGAAGCTTCGCAGCGCCGCGGCGCTGAACTTATGCGCCGCGGCGCCGCCGCTCCGGAAGTCGCGAGTTTAGAGTTTTTTTACCTGATTTGAAGCCTAATTGATGGAGATTTGACCTAAAAATTTTCCTACTTCGACTAGGAGGGTTTAATCTATAAAAAGGAAGGAAAGTAAGCAGAGAAGGCATCGATTCATTCAGCAAAGAATTCATTCAAGTTCTCAACTCTTTTCTTTACTTCTTGTTTAGTTTTCTATGGCCCTGCGCGGCTAATTTTCTTTAGTTGGTTGAGGGAGATTGAAACCTCAAGGGATTTGATGTCATTGTGAGATACGAATTTGATTTCATTGCATTCAATCTTAACCGGGTATTGTTTATTCATCTGTTCTTATTTTCTTAATATTATGCATGTGATTGCTAGGAGGCCTACTAGTATATTGTATGTGTAGCTGCTGAATTAGGTTTTGAACAAAGCTTTTATTACTTGATTCGTGAAGCAAATAGGATTAAGGATTTTGGATTATAAATCGTTAATCCTATGATGAATATCAACTAAATTGAATATAACCGATGTGCTTGTATTCGTTTAGCTCTATTAGTTTCTCTTGTTCTTCATACGGTTAATAAGTGATGCTTTACCGATGTGTTAAAGGATTGCTCGTTAATTAGAGTATAATTAGTGCGATTGTCATTAATTTACTAGGCTTAAGGAGGAACTGGGATAGAATCCCAATGATAGATATTTGGTTTAGGATTGATAATTTTGTCAATGATCAATGCAATCCCTTGATGGTGAATATCGACCGAAACCAACGCTTTTCTCATTAATCACTTTCTCTCAATTATTTTTGCTATTGTTTACTTAATTTTAATTGCAACTCTCAATCCCCCCTTTCTGAATCACATAAGGTAATTCCAGTCTCTGTGGGATCGACCCTTACTCCCACTACTACAGGTTAGTGTTGAGGTAAGGTTTTAATTTGGGCGTGCCTGCGACAGTGCGCACCAAATTTTGGCGCCGTTGCCGGGGACTGTGTCTATTTACCTTTTGTGATTTTTTTTTTCTTTTCTTTTTGTTCATAACTTTGAATATGGCAGCCAATTTTCAACAATTTGGCACTAGGCTGGGCTCTCCATTAAGATATGCTGGTGAGGTATGTAGTTCTTCCCTTGAAGAGCAACTTGCAAATTTAACTTCTCTTGTTCGTCAACGTTTAGAAAATATGCAAAGAGAGAAGTATTATGGAAATTATTCAACCATAGGGCATCCTTCTTTTGGGTACCCAACTTTCTATGATGAGTCATTTGAGCAGGTAAATATGGTTAATGGTTTCCATGAACCACAACAAGTGAGGAATGATTCCTATTCAAACATGTACAATCCTGGATGGAAGGATCATCTTAACTTCAGGTATGGGAATGCACAAAGTAGTCCTGTAGAACAAAATTTTGCAAATTTTCAGCATACTCAACAGGCCTATTATCCTAGACAGAATACATCTCAGGATTTTCAGGTAAGTACTCCTTTAGAAGATATTGTTAAATCTCTTACACAAAGTACTCATCAATTTCAACAAGAGGTAAGGGCCAGCATTGAAAGCTTAACAAATCAAATTGGGCAATTAGCAACAACAGTCAGCAGGCTAGAGTCTCAAAATTCAGAAATTGAAAGTCTAGCCCCAGCATCGTTAATGCAAAAGGAAGAAAATTCTGCACTAAATGAAAAAGATGACTTGGAAGTTGACACTAGTAAGCTTACTAGGAAAGAGGTTATGGAATGTACCCTAAATGTCAAATTTGACGAGAATGTTATAAAAGGAGAGGAAGCACCAGAAGTGCAGCAAACAGGTAAGGATTTTTCTATGTTGTTATCAATTTCTAATAAGATGCCTGTACCTTCTATTTTGCAGTATTCTGACCTAGGCTTAAAGAGCCTCCCTAGCCATTTAAAGGGCATATACAGTGGAGAACCACCCGCAGTTATAACTTCAGATAAATATGCCCTACTCAAAGATAGAGGAAAGTTATCGCATGCTTTGGTAGAATCTCAAAAGGATGAAATTAAATTAGATGCCAAAAGCTACTCAAGACATCGGTTATTTCCAGGTAAGTTGAGTTCTCATTTAATTAAATCTTTGACTAATGCTAACTTCCCTCTTCATAATGCAGCTGAACCTCAGCATTCTATACATTCAAAGGCAACCCAATTCAAAGTTGACATCAAGGATCCTCCTTGAATGACATAAGGAGCCTTGAGTCGAGCCAACGACGTTAAACAAAGGCGCTTATTGGGAGGCAACCCAACATAAAAAGAAAAAGAAAAGTGGGAATCAGAAATATTCATGGTCCAGTAATGCAACATGCGCATTCCACTCCAAACAAATTCAGGGAAGTTCACTTAACTCATATTTTTTTTCTATATCTTTCCCTCATTCTTATCTTTCTTTTACATTGAGGACAATGTAAAGTTTGAGTGTGGGGGTGGAAGTTTATTTGTCTGAATCATTGTGACCCTATTATGAGCATCAATTTTCTGTTATTCACTATTTATGCACTTTTATTGCGTTTAGCAAGTTGAGTGATTGTGTGAGTTTTCAATTTATGTTTTGGGATGTTAGGCATAACCAACAGCCAATGATATGACTATCCAAATTTTTTTTAGCTCTTGAAAAATGTAGAAACTTCATGGTTGTATGCGATTTTATCCCTTTTGCAATTTATTACTTTTGACTTTAGAATCCTGAAATATTTTGCACAATAAATTTGGGCATTCGATTTATCTTTTACTTAGAAAAGGTTTATATAATTCAAAAATATGTAATGATCTCAACAGGATTCTAGAACTTATTTGAATGCTGCTTGAGGCGAAATCCTAGGTTAATACTATTATTTAGGAGATGATTTAGGCATTATTAGATAGATTGAGCCTTTCTAGCCTAACCTACACAATGAAATATCCTTAGTTCCTCTATTTTGAGCTTAATGAACTTTTTCTTCTAAAAATCACAAATGAGCCGAAAGCCAAATTTTGTATGAATATCCTTATTTTTGATCCTATTCACTCACTCCATGATTATTTTTCTGAATACTTATTTTGTAGAGCTTAAATTGACAAAAGGGTGGAAGGGTGGAGCAAGGAAAAGAAAAGAATTATGCAAAGAAAAAAAAAAGAGAGAATTATGAAAAAGGAAGAAAAGAATATTTCAAAGAGAATAAAAGCATAGGTTGTGGAAAAAAAAATACATTTTGAGAATCAAGGAAAATGATGGATCAAACTCAATTGAAGTAAGAAAATGAATGTGGGGGAAAGTCCTCCAAACTTGAAAAAGCTCAATAGATCATTTTTAGTCATGTGGTGTTGGGTGATTGAGCCTACATTTGTATCCTTTATCCCACCTTATATCCTGGCCACGTTACAACCTAATTAAAGTCCTATTGATCCTAGAAGTAGTTTTGGCCTACATTAGTGGAGAGTGGCATGAAGAATAAGCATATGGAAATCCTAAACTACTTAAAGATCTACAACCAAAATTTTGGGATATATAAACTCATCTGGGTAAAAGGAAATTTAATGGCTCAAAACACACACACACTTGGGATTCAAGAGGATAAAATAATGAATTACATTTGGGTTAATTTTGTGTATGATTATGATCTTTCAAAATTTTTCTCGAACATATTTTTATGATATGAGGCAGAAAGTTTGGTAAGCCTAACACTTACTACATATATTGATTTTTGTCTTTATCTTTAGGGATTATTTTGCTTGAGGACAAGCAAAAGGTTGAGTGTGGGGGTATTTGATGTGATCTTAATTAAGCATGATTTTAATACCTTTATGCTTACCTTTTGTTTGATTTAAGTAAAATATAATTAGGAATTAGCTTAGTTTTGTGTTTTGTGTTGTAGGAACAAAGGAAGAAGAAAATGGAAGAAAATAATAAGAAAATCATGAAGAATGCTGATTTCTGACCTTTCATCACTAATGGAAGCATATCTCACTCATTTGAGCTCCGATTGAGCTGATTCTAGCGGCTATGGAAAGAAGAAACATAGAGCTACAACTTTCGTGTTCGGCACTTTGGCAAAATCCGGCGTTTTCTAGGCGCCGCGGCGCTCACAATACAGCGCCGCGGCGGCCCGTCATGGATGTCTCGTAGCGCCGCGGCGCTGGTTATTGGCGCCGCGGCGCCCTTGCCCCAGAACCACGAGCGCCGCGGCGCTGCATGGGTACGCCGCGGCGCCCGTGTACGAAGAATGGAGCGCCGCGGCGCTGCATGGTGCGCCGCGGCACCCCGTGGATGAAGCTTCGCAGCGCCGCGGCGCTGAACTTATGCGCCGCGGCGCCGCCGCTCCGGAAGTCGCGAGTTTAGAGTTTTGTTACCTGATTTGAAGCCTAATTGATGGAGATTTGACCTAAAAATTTTCCTACTTCGACTAGGAGGGTTTAATCTATAAAAAGGAAGGAAAGTAAGCAGAAAAGGCATCGATTCATTCAGCAAAGAATTCATTCAAGTTCTTAACTCTTTTCTTTACTTCTTGTTTAGTTTTCTATGGCCCTGCGCGGCTAATTTTCTTTAGTTGGTTGAGGGAGATTGAAACCTCAAGGGATTTGATGTCATTGTGAGATACGAATTTGATTTCATTGCATTCAATCTTAACCGGGTATTGTTTATTCATCTGTTCTTATTTTCTTAATATTATGCATGTGATTGCTAGGAGGCCTACTAGTATATTGTATGTGTAGCTGCTGAATTAGGTTTTGAACAAAGCTTTTATTACTTGATTCGTGAAGCAAATAGGATTAAGGATTTTGGATTATAAATCGTTAATCCTATGATGAATATCAACTAAATTGAATATAACCGATGTGCTTGTATTCGTTTAGCTCTATTAGTTTCTCTTGTTCTTCATGCGGTTAATAAGTGATGCTTTACCGATGTGTTAAAGGATCGCTCGTTAATTAGAGTATAATTAGTGCGATTGTCATTAATTTACTAGGCTTAAGGAGGAACTGGGATAGAATCCCAATGATAGATATTTGGTTTAGGATTGATAATTTTGTCAATGATCAATGCAATCCCTTGATGGTGAATATCGACCGAAACCAACGCTTTTCTCATTAATCACTTTCTCTCAATTATTTTTGCTATTGTTTACTTAATTTTAATTGCAACTCTCAATCCCCCCTTTCTGAATCACATAAGGTAATTCCAGTC